>OY856409.1:412983360-413143360 GCA_963693085.1 Alisma plantago-aquatica
TTAAAAGTGCAACAAGTATTAAGATTATCTTAAATATCAAGGATTACCAGCAACCTAGAAGAGGGTTGTAACATTTCTCCCCCTCTAACAAAAATTTCATCTCAAAATTCTAGAATAGGGAAGGGTACTTGTTAGACATCTCTGACTCTACTTCCCAAGTAGCTTCTTCTATACCATGATTCTTCCAAAGAACTTTCACTAGAGGTATCTATCTCTTTTTAAACTTTCAAATTTTGTGATCTAGAATTTAAATTGGTCCTTCAATGTAGGAGATATCATCTCTCAACTATATAGGATTTGGGTCTATAATCTTATTTATACCTAGATGACACTTCTTTAACATAAATACATGAAGCATGACATGTAAATTGGCCAAATCTGAAGGCAACTCCAGTTTATACGCGACTGGTCCAATTCTCTGGATGATTGGATAGGAACCCATGTATCTAGGAGTTAGTTTGCCTCACTTCCCAAACTTCAAAGCACCTTCCATGGTGAGACCTTTAAATAAACATCATCCCAAACTTCAAACGGAAGTGGTGTATGTCTTTTATCTGTGTAGTTGTTCTATCTGTCCTATGCAGCCTTCAACTGTTGTCTTATCACAAATATCTTTTCTATTGTTTCTTCCACTAACTTTGGACCTAGAATTTGTCTTTCTCCAACTTCATACCAACCAATAGGAGATCTACAGTTTCTCCCATACAAATCTTCATAAGGGGACATGCCTAAACTGGAATGATAATTGTTGTTATAGGTAAACTCCATAAGACTGAGATGATCATCCCAAATTCCACTAAACTACAAAATACATGCTCTCAATATATCCTCTAGGGTCTGAATTGTCCTCTTTAACTGTCCATCTGTCTGAGGATGAAATGTTGTACTAAACTTCAAATTTTTTCCCAAGGAACATTGCAACTGATTCCAGAACCTAGATGTGAATTTGGGATCTCTATCAGATACTATAGAAATGGGTAACCCGTACAATCTAACTATTTCATCTATGTAAAATTTGGCTAACTTTAGTGTATCCCATGTTGTTTTAATTAGAAGAAAGTTAGTGGACTTAGTCATCATGTCTAATATTACCCACACAGATCCAAAACCACATGGCGTCCTAGGCAATCCAACCACAAAATCCATAGTGATATGCTCCCACACCCATTCAGGGATAGGAAGTGACTGTAGATTACCTGCTGGCTTCTGATGTTCAACTTTGACTTGCTGACATACACCACACTTAGCTACATACTCAGCCACATCCTTTTTCATACCTGACCACCAATATAATTCCTTCAGGTTCATGTACATCTTTGTGTTACTTGTATGCATAGTGTAGATAGAAGAATGAGCTTCCTCAAGAATATGCTTCTTTAACTCAATGTCATTTGGCACACAATCTATCATGTTGATACAATAACCCATAATCTAAATATCTCAACTCTATCCTCTTTTCTTCTATAATATCATGCATGATCTATTGCAATTCCTTGTCATTCTGTTGGAGTTCCTTGATCTAATCATAAAATGTAGGTCTAACATGCATATGTGCAATCAGTCCAGCTTGATCAGACACATTCAGATCCAAATTCATCTCTCTCATTTTAACTAACAAGTCTCTTTTTACACATGCCATTGAAAAAATTTTTGTAAGGGGTATATAATTCCTGCTCAAGGAATCTACCACAACATTGGCCTTTCCAAGATGGTAATTGATGGTGGCATCATAATCATTTTTGAGCTCCAACCATCTGCATTGTCTCTAGTTGAGATCTCTTTGTGTGAAAATGTACTTCAAACTCTTATGATCAATAAAGACCTGATATGATTCACCATAGAGATAATGACACCATGTCTTCAGGGCATGCACTACTACTTCCAATTCAAGATCATGTATGGGATAGTTCTCTTCATTCTTCTTAAGTTGTTTAGAAGCTTAGGCCACCACCTTCCCTTCTTGCATAAGAACACATCCCAAACCTCTCCTGGATGCATCATAGAAAACTACATAACCTTTATCTATCTCTGGTAATATCAAGACTGGTGTTGTGGTTAACTTCTTATTTAGAGTTTGAAATTTTTTCTCATGTGATTCAGACCAAACAAAATGTACATCCTTCACGGTTAAGCGTGTAAGAGGTATTGTTGCTACACTGAAGTTCCTTATAAACCTCATGTAGTATCCAGCTAACTGAAGGAAACTTCTGATTTTAGTAGGAGTCATGGGTTGCTCCCATTGAAGAACAGATTCCACCTTCTTAGGGTCAACACTGACTCCTTCTCTAGATATGACATGTCCAAGAAAAGATATTTCAGCCAACCAAAACTCACATTCGTTGAACTTGGCATAAAACTGATGTTGGCTTACCAACTATAGGGATGTCCTCAAATGTTGCTCATGTTGTTTTACATCTCTAGAATATATAAGAATATCATCTATAACACTACTATGAACAGATCTAGATATGGTCTGAAAACCTTGTTCATCATGTCCATAATGGCTGTAGGGGCATATGTCAGTCCAAAAGACATGACTACAAACTCATAGTGCCCATACCTCATTATAAATGTTGACTTAGGTACATCAGTTGCCTTTATCCTCAACTGATGGTACCCTGATCTGAGGTCTATCTTTGAAAATATCGTTGCTCCACATAGTTGATCAAACAAGTCATCAATCCTAGGCAAAGGATATTTGTTCTTACTTGTTATCTTATTTATTTTCTAGTAGTCTATGATAACTGCATGGTTCCATCCTTATTTTTCACGAACAGTACCAGATCTCCCCAAGGTGATGTATTGGGTTGAATAAATCCTTTATCCAACAACTCGTGTAACTAGGTTTTCAATTCCTTCAGCTCTACGGGTGCCATTCTGTAGGCAGGTAATGCTATTGGGTGACTACCAGGTAAAATTTGTATCTCAAAGTCAATATCTCTTTCAAGAAGTAAACCTTGTAACTCATCAAGAAAGACATCTGGAAACTCACATACTACTGGAACATCTCCTATACTTATTGTTCTTTTGTCTACCCTGGCATCCACCATATGTGATAAAAAGGCCTCAAAACCCTTTCTCATCATCTTATTAGCTACAACAGTTGATACTATACATGTGGGTAAGACTTTCCTATCTCTGGTAAAGATACATGAAAAACCACCTTGTTGAAAGATAGCTTCTTTCTTCCAAAAATCTAACTCGACATGATATCTCTCAAGGAAGTCCATCCCCAAAATAATTTGAAAAGAATTAATATATAAGGGTATGAGATTAATTGCTATTGTATACCCACTAAAACTCAATAGACATCCAGCTAATAGTTCTGTCAAAACTAATGGTTCACCTAATGGAACTCTTAACAATAGTTCATAATATAAATCTTGGGTTAAAATATTTAATCCACTAACTATCGATCTTTGAATGAAAGAATGTGTCACACAAGGATCTATCAATATTGTAACAAAAATGATGTTAAAGAGAAGTATCTCACTTGTCACAACTCTGGGCGAGACTACACCATCAGATGGTGTCATTGAGAAGAAGCATCTTCTACTCTCCATTTGTCATGTTGTCCTCATTGTCCACTATTGGTACTAGGTGCACCCCATCTAGAAGTTGAAGTCAGCAAATAACTTGTCCCTCTAAGTAGAGCCTACCTCTATGAAGTCTAAAATTGTAATTGTGAACATTGTTCTGAAATATACTAAAGCTTTGGGCAGTCCCTTTTTATGTGTCCCATCTGTCCACAGTGATAGCAGGCCTGAGTAGTGACTCCCCAACACTGTATAGAGTGTACCCTACCGCATTTATCACACATGGGTGCATCTTGTCTCTACGGACATGTCACTGACATTGATGATCCTAAAGACCTAGTTGGAGGTGTCCACCTAAGCGGTGTATTCCGTCTACTAGAACTGAACCTTCCTCCACTCTGTGAAGAACTAGACCCTTATATTCTAAAACAACCAAGTCCTCATCCTATCTTAGAAAATAATTTACCACTTCCCCTATATCCACCACTGCTCTATCCTCCTCTACCAAAGTCTCTAGATCGTTTCTTGCTCTCAGACGGCTTATCATATTAATTGACTCTTCTACGCGTCTTTTTGCTTCCACAAATTCTCTAAAAAAGTATTTGTCCCTCTGACCAATAGCTAATATAGTGTGTCTAATTTCTGATCTTAATCCCTTTTGAAATCTTTTGTACTTTTCTACATCATCGGGCACAAGCTGCGGGCAAAAAATTTCAGCCTTGTAAAGGATACTTCATACTCACCAATCGTCATATTGTCTTGTCTGATATTCTCCAACTATTTAATCTTATCACTTAGGAAAGTAGGAGGAAAATACATAAGGTGAAACACATCCATAAATTCCCTCCATGTCATCACTATATTTCTCCTCTTACCTTCCACTCCACACCACTATAGCTCAACATCTCCCTTGAGTATATAGATCGCATGATTGATTTGCTTATCTTCTGTTAACTCCATTAGACAAAAGACTTTTTCCCGTTTTCAAAGTCACACCTCCGCCATAGCTGGATCTGTTGTTCCAAAGAATTCAGTTCCACCAAGCTTCTTTACCATCTCATAGGATCTCATCATATCCTTACTAGAAGATGAAGACCTCATGTCCATCTTATATATTTCTTTTGTCTCCAGAAAAATACGATACATCCTTGTTGCCTCATTATCTTCTCCACCTTAAGCCACCACTCGAGGGTCAGGGTCATAATGGCTCTCATCTTGTTCCTCACCATACCCATGTCCTCTTCCTTCCATCTACATATCCATAACAGAACACATATGTTAGAAAATTGTAGTTCAAAGAGGAAAGCATCCTAATCCTATCGGTCTCTTATCACCCCTGTCCCAAACCTAAACTCATTTTAGGTTCAACCTATGATCTGATACCAAAAATTTGATGCAACCCAAACCCACTAATGAGGGTTAGGTCCCACCAAACAGGGATTACTTCTAACCATCAACTCTTAACTACTTATAGAAAATCGGACATAACTTTTTCTTTTTTTCAGTTATATAGTAGCATTATTTAGAAAATTGACAATGTCTCAATTTAACATAACATTAAAGGATACAAAAAAGTTTGACTACTACATATAAGAAAAGAGTTTCACACTTAATATACATCATGAACATTTCATTAGAAACAAATCTCTTTTCTCACTCTCTCATTCCCAGGACCCATAGGAAGGATAAGAGACCATCTATTTATTATAACTACTTCTTCAGGACCTCTGATCTATTCTTGAAAAAAAATGGATTATGTCTCCTCAGGAAGAGCTAGTCCTTTACCTAAAAAATTGTTCAGTAGGTTGATAAGCTATTAGCTCAATGAGTAAAAAATCAACAGGTAACCAAGATATTTCAAATATATATACAATTAATAGAATGCAAAGCATGTAAGTATGATAGTTTAAAAACTGTAAATTACTCATCATTACAGTTGAACAGATACTAAATATAATACAAGGATAACCTAATCCATTCACATTATTTTAAATCCATTTATTACACCACTGGACCAACATGAGGTGTACCACGATATGTGAAATCATCACAACAAGCTACGATCTCACAATATAAGACTTAGAATCATACCAGCAATCCTAAGCCTATAGTCTCAATACCACGTCTACAGCTGGCATCAGCACTTCTACCTCTCGATGGCTAATGGGAGTAGATGAATATCTCATACTCCTCTCAACCTGGGTACTTAGGAGGGGACTCAAGCTCTCAGGCTTGTTGTGCACCAGTGGACCTATCAAAGATATCCACTAATCTCTACAACTCATAACTCAGGCACCATCGGTAGCTCCAGTTGGTATTGGATACCAATCATTTAAGGAGTCTGCCCTCACTGGCCTAGACCCCCACACCCCACAATGATGCACTCTAGCTTACCTCGACCTATGTGAGACCTGCAGTCGGGAAGCATGTTTCCTACTCACAACGCAGGCCTCCTATGAGGATTCTATAGTGTCTGGGGCATCTAATGTCTAGTGATAATTAATTAATTTAATAGGATTCATTGTAGTAACTAATGATTACCCTATTTTGTCAATTAAGCACCACGATTCAAGCATATAAATCATCTAACAACTTTTATAGTTCGACTCTTTAGAAATAAATTAGAGCAACCTAGATTTCTCAGTGCCTCTACTAGCATCAATCCATCACATGTTGTTCATGAAACTCGCATAGTAACTTATGATGCGATATTACATCACTAGCTTATAATCAAATAAGCATCTCTATTATTGAAAGTCACTGCACATATTTACCAATTTTATCACAATCATCATAGAGCAAGGATTAAATCGTAGAAGGACACAATTTTGAATTTGCATGCTATAAATTAGGGTTAAAAGGTGATTTTCCACTCACAGATTTTGCCCAAGATTACTAAAACTCCCAGGGCCTTGTTGGGTTGCATTCAACATGCTTCCTGAGCCTATCTTAGTCTTTTCACTAACTAAGCACAGATCATAGCTCACACAAGTCTAAATCAAGGTTCAGACTTCAAGATCTCGTTCTAACTAATCATCAGTAGGAGAAATGGACTTAAAACAGTTATCTAGAGCTAGAAGATGAAGAAAGGAGGGGGAACAAACCTCTAGAGATTCAAATAGAAGATCTAAAATGGATCAACAAGGTGAAAAAGAAGATATCTATGGTTTCGAACTACTTACCATGAAGAATTTGTGGTTGGCTTGCCGATCTGCAGTTGTTTTCCACCTTTTCCCCAAAACTCTCCCTAGAAACCACCCTCCATGTCTTTTTTTCATCATCCTAATGGTACAAGATGATAGAGGATCAAATTATGGTTATAACACACTTCATTTTGTTGAAAAATGGATATGTATAGCCTGAGAAATGATCATTTTATATTGGCTGTCTTGGGCGGCATTCTCAGCGGTCGTTGAGCCTTGGTGGTCATTAGGCCTTCAGCGGTCGCATGGTTTCTGTACAAGTTAGTAAAAAGGGCGTAACACACTCATTTTAATTTTGATTTGATTTATTCTTTTTGTGATAGATTTGTAAATGAATTGTCTAAAATCAAAAGTGTTATTTTGATAAAATCTCAAATAAAAAATTATTTATTAATTATTTCCTCAATCTTCATTGATTCTCCTCTCACATACATGTATGGATTAATTCTATATCAACTCCAACTTGGATCTTTGAGGTGTGCATATGTCATGATTATGAGTTATCTAAACAAGTATTTGAGATTGCCAAAGTTAAGATAAAGCACAAGGTAGTGTATTATTAATAAAAGTGCAACAAGTATTGTGTTCATCTTAAATCTCTAGGATTACCAACAAGCTAGAAGAGGGTTGTAACAATATTTCACATGGCATAGAGGAAATACCCAAGAGACCTACATATAGGAGAGATTTGATAGAGAACTAGAATCTTTGGAGTGGTGCAACACGTTCACATTGTCATCATTGTTCCTTACAGAAGGGAGGTAAAAAAAATTGTTTTGTGATTTTGAGCCTATGTATGTAGGGGAGTCACAATGTATAGACACTACTAGAAAATCCTGGACATAAACAAGAGGAGTTGTTATAGATGAGAAAATTCACTTCTATAGGGAAATATTAAAGTTTTGGGCATCAGAGTTCTTCAGAGACAAAGAAAAAATAAAGGAGTTGAAAGACTCTCTATGCTATTTTCAACAACAGTTAGTAGACGATGCAAACCTTGCTAGATGTATAGAGATGGCAAAGTATCTCCAATATTGGCACAGATAAAATGAAGCCTATTGGTGCACAAGAGAAAGAGTGAAAGAAATGAGAGAGGGTGGTTGTAACATGGCTTATTTTCATCACAAAGCATCCAATAAAAGAAGAAGGAAAAACATAGAAGGGTTGAAAGATGACAGAGGTGTCTGAAGGACAGAGGAGAAGTAGATTGAGTAGGTAGTCTTAAAAAAAATCCAAAATTTATTTCGAACTACATGTCCTTCGATCTTTGAAGAAACAAAAAGGGGAATGCCAAAAATAATTGATCTAGTATTTACTAAAGCTCTATAAGAAGATCTTACTGATAAAAAGATCTAAGGGTAGTAAATCAAATACATCTAAACAAAAGTCCAGGTCCGGATGGGATGAAAGTTGTTTTTTATAAGAAATATTGGCATATTATAGGGGAATATGCTACATATTAAAGGCTGGTGGAAAATGAGAGAAGCCTAGAGGAAGTGAATGCAACTCTTGTGTCCCAAAATGTGAAAACCATTGGATATGTCAGAATTCAGACCTAGTAGTTCATTTTACATCATATATAAGATTGCCTCCAAAGTCATTGTGAATACACTTAAACCCTTGATATACAATATTGTATCAAAAAATCAAAGTGTCTTTATATCAGGAAGAATGATTACTGACAGTGCCCTTATTGTTTTTGAATTGTTCCACACTATGAAGGGAGATAAAGGTAAGAAGAAAGGAAATTTTCCCTTTAAGCTTGACACATCTAAGGCATATGATAGAGTGGAATGGGATTTTATGGATGATGTATAACAAAATATGGGTTTTGGATATAGATGGAGGATAAAAGTGTATGAATGCATGTCAACAATTTATCTAACTTCTACCATAAATGGAGACCAAATCAGGAGGATCAAGCCAACCTGTAGATTAAGACAGGGAGACCCTACATCACCCTACCTTTTATATTATGTGCTAAAGCTTTTTCTACTTCTCTAAACCTTACGATGCATAACAAATTAGTTCATGGGGTGAGACTAAGTAGGAACACACCCTACATATTTCACCTTTTCTTTGCAGATGATAGCATTCTCTTTGCAAGAACCACTAAGGAGGAATGTTTGAAAGTAATTAATATCATCAGTACGTATGAACATGCATATGGGAAAAATTAAATCTACCCAAGATTGAGGTGGTTTTCAGCAAAGGAGTAAGTTACCAACTACGAGAAGAACTCAAAGGTTGTTGAAAGTGATAGAGATAGGCAGACATGCAAAGTATTTGGAGATACCTACAATAGTAGGGAGATCCAGAAAACAAGTCTTCGGCTACATATAGTAACAGATATCAAAAAACTATAGGGGTGGAAGGAAAAAATGTTGTCCAAACCTGGAAAGGAAGTTCTCATCAAAGATATAGTCCAATCTATCCCAAACTATGTGATGAGTGTTTTTCAATTACCAATGAGTATGGTAGACACCATCCATAGTTCTATAGACATATTTTGGTGGGGATCCCAAGGAACCAAAAGGAAGCTCTCTTGGATCAATTGGGAAAACATGTGTAAGCCAAAACACCAGGGAAACCTAGGTTTTTGTGATCTTAATGTTTTCAAACAAGAACTACTTTCCAAACAACTATGGAGACTATATATCAAGCTAAATTCACTAGTTCATAGAGTTCTCAAGGCTTGGTATTTCCCAAACAACACCATATTAGAGGCAAGGAGGGGGTATAATCCAAGCTTCAACTGGCAAAATATGTGGAACTCAAAGTCTCTTCTTGTGGAAGGCAACAGGTGAACAATTGGGAATGGTGTCAATATAAGACTTTGGATCGACAAATGGATCCCAAACCAAAATGAGATGGTAGAAAATGTTAAGTTTTGAGTATTTTCTCATAGTAAATGATTTGATGTTGAGTGAGGGACCCCCTGAATGGAATGAACATTTAATACAACATGTGTTTCCAATGAAGATCTCAGAAAAAAATTTTGAAATCACATTGAGGATAAAGGAACCAAAGGAAAAATTGCATTGGTGTCCAAGTGTAGAAGAAAGCTCCATGGTCAAGTCAACATATTGGATGGGTACCTTAGGTATCGGTGAACTGCAAACACTGACAAGGGGGATGAAGAATAGATGTAGAAGACAATATGGATACAAGAGTGGCTGCCGAAGGCGGCACACTTCCTTTGACGCTCAAGTGTGGGATGCCCAGTGATGCATGCCTAATTTAGGACTCCACCTTGTGTCTTATTGTACTTAAATCACATCTAAACTTGTTAGATTACATGTTATCTCCCTCAATATGCATATTTCTATCAGATGCACTTATGGATGCTCTTTTCATGTTTTTCAAGTACTTGGTGCTTGGATGGACAGAAGAGAAGGAAGGTGTTCTAGGCCAAGAGTCAATATGAAGAAAAGAATTTCATGCATCATGAAGTTACAAGCTTAGAGTGCAAGAAAAATCCCCAGCACAATCGTGGTGACAAGGAACGACCGAGTTGCACAAGCAAAAATCATAGAAGAATCACAGACTCGATGAGGCTATAGCAATCTTGTAACAAACTGAAATCTAGGTATAATCCTAATCTAGACCTTTTTCCTAAGTTTTCATGTACTTTTCATCCTTGATGTTGAATTTGTGGAATTATTAGTGGTTTGGAGTATATTTGATATCTATCCATGCCAATGTAAGGGATTGTGCACAAAAATACCTCACTTAATGTTTCAATCAGGGTCTAAGATGTAAATTTCCACTTAAGTGGTAAATTGTTAAAATAAATTTGTTCTAGAGTTTTCTATGGCCTTTTGGAACAACGAAGAGATAAAGAGATAAAAAATAACTCTCTAAAACAACATAATGTGATATTGAATTATTTAATATGATAAATAATGATAATAATGGATAATGGGCTAAAACTCATAAAGGGGAGACTAATTGGTTTAACATAACTTCATATTTGTTTTCTTTGGGTTTGGTTGGGCATAGAGGCCAATTTTCACAATTTTGGGATGATAATAAATATATATATTATTTTATTTTTGAGGGAAACATCATGATATCATTAAAGGCAAGCCATACGGCATCTACAAAACAATACTCTTACATGAATGTACCAAGCAGAACTCCTTTGGTAGACCAACATAACAGAAGACTCAGATTGGGATGTGATAGGTAAATTACATGTACCAACCCCCTTTCGTAGTGGCTGTCTAAAGCAGCTATCATAGAGGGAAGTCATCAATCTGCACGAGCCCTTGAGAATATTGGGGAAGGAGTAAGAAGTACATCCAATGGAAAGCACCATCTCATCTATGCTTGAGGCCAACCGAGAAGTTGAGAGCACGTACGGAAAACAAACAGCAAGAAACTAAGCAAACAACACACTATATATATTTTTTATTTATAAAAGAAAAGATGAGTTTTTTTTCAAAATATGAAAAAAAAAATATTTAATGACTCAAAAAGTGGCAACAAAACTCAAATTCATTATCTACGTGTTAAAATTTACCTATAGGTAATTTTTTAACTGATTTGGATAATCTTTAATGTTCTGATGTGTTTAGGAGAGAGAAAGTGTAAATAAAACCCAAAATATTAAATAATGTGTTAAATAATACTAAGGGATAAAACAAAAGGCAAATTCATGTCCAACATGCTTAAGTTTGCATGAGGGTGAAGTTTCACCAAAATTGGGTAATTCTAGAAGTCTATAATGCATTAAGAAAGAGAAAATATGAATTACTTTAAAAGAATTAAATAAAATATTAAAAGTCCTCAAAAGTGAAAACTAATGCCATATATGGATTCTACATGCCCATAATAGGCTAATTGTCAAATTTCATTAAATTTGGAGTTTGTTTGTACCCTCAAATGAAGAGAGACAAGAAGAGAAATAAATATGCTCACACTTCATTCCAAATCTTATTTGGAATTCAATTAAATGTCATGTGATACGTGCATTTTAGACCGTTAGATCTACAATCCAATGGCTCATGGATCATCTTCTAGCTTGGGTCAAAAAAGGAAACAGGCCGCCGACTTTACCATTTTTATTTTGTGAATATCTCACTTGATTCTCAATATTTTTCAACGATTTCTTCTTTTATAATTTCTAAATTATACTTCACATCATTTGACCCATTACTCACATTTTTTCGTCAAAGATTCATGAAATACCCAATTCTTGGGCACCAAGCTTCTCAGATGATTGGCTCTTCTGCCCTAATTTGAACCCCCCCACCTATAAATAGTTGTACCTCAGCCATCATCGGCTCCTCTGCAACTTTCCTCTCATCTCAATTTCTTCACACCCTACTGGTTTGGCCATTGACGAATGAGCTTTCACTTTCAAACTTGCGGCTATCTTCTCTAGACTTTGGTGGCATCAATAACTGAATTGAGAGTTGCAGTGAGTTCGTCTTCTTCTCCTCTTTCTTTCTATGCCTTTGGTTTCTCCAATTCTCACATATCATGGTTTCACCCAATTTCTCATATGCTTCATCTTGCTGCTCGTCACCCGTGGTGCAAGCTTGTATGGGGATGAATCTCCTTTGTGAATTCCCGTTTCTACCCTCCTCTATTAATCTTTTTTTGCCTTTTCACATAGGGATATTTCAGTCTTTTCGCATGTTTTGTTATTTTTCATGGACGAGGCCAAGCAGGCATTAACCAATGACTTGGCTGCCCGTGATTGGGCCAAGTCATGCAGACCCGGCCCCTCTTTCCCTCTCTTTCTTGCAAATTTTCTTACTTATGTGGATTTTTGGACTTTCCTGATTGGTTGGTTTTGTAAAAATCATATCTTTTGATTTACTTGTCCAAAAATTACGTAAAAAATGTTTTGGAATAAAAAAATGTGATATTTCTAATAAAAATAGTTTGAGAGATTGATTTCCATGTTTTTGAAGGTTGATTTTTGAAAATCTAATAAATTGTATAAAAAGCCCTAAAAATTGCAACTAATTCATATGATCTCCAAATTAAGTAAATCGATATGTTTTCCTGATAAAAAAACATAAGAATCGTTTGGCCTAGGTTTTGTGACTAAAATCTAAGGTTTTCCAAATAGGTCTAAAATTAGGGTTTCTTTACACATTATGCTTTACAAAACCTTTATACATGTGAATAAATTATAATTACGCAAAGGTGATTTGGAATCTACTAAGTTGGTGAAAAGTGTTAACTATGACTCTAATTTGAGGTATGTGCATCTTACCCTATAAGTTGGGCATATTTTTTATACCAAATCCTAATTTCCCAATGAGGCATGGACTAGAACCTTGATTCCTAATATTGTTTCTTTTGGTGCAATTATTTCATTATTTGCTTGGTTTTGACCCATGGGCCATATCTCTATTATTTGATGTTAAATCTTTCCTTGCCATATTATTTCTTTTAGCATGGTGATTTAATTGACTTGTTAGCTAATGTAGTGCACCTCTATACAACCACCCATAGTTTGGGCATGTGTTATTTCACCCAGGGGAATGTGTATATTCTCCCCACTTTTATATATATATTTTTAGGTGACTGGGAATGTGTTTATTCTCCCCTAACCTACTAGTTGAGGTTTGGTAGGTGCCTCAGCTCTACTTAGTTAATGTAGTCATATTATTACTCATGCAGGCTGCTTTATTACAATCTTTTATGGCAAGATTCTTATTTGATATGTGCCTCATACTTTTGAACCTCCTTAATTCTTAGTTATTCTTTACCCTTCATTATCCTTTGTTGTCTTGTTCTTGTTCCTTATTTGACACATACCTTGTTTTCTCCTCTTGCAGGGTGATCCCAACCACCCATGCCTAGGACAAGGAGTGGAACAAGATGAAGGAGAACCATCCCAGGAGTAGATTCAAGAGACTTTGCTGAGATGTCTAGGTTGTTATTGGTAGATCCTATAGTTTTCTTTCTAGTTTATGTTTCATGAAACTCATGTAGTGAACTGAGTTCAAAGCAATGTGATAACTTAGTCTTTTCTTTTGGCTGCTACTGTTGACATTTTTGTATCTAATTTATTCTTATTTAAATGAATTATTATGCATGCATCCTTCATAATCTAAATTTCTCATAAGAGATGGATGTTGTGTATTTTCTATTAAATTTTAGTAAGGGATTTATCTCACCTCCTTACAGCATGGTATCAGAGCCAGGTTAGGTAGTTATTAAGGCATAAGTTGGAAGCAATGGTGTCTAGAAAGGCTCAATGTTCGGGGGCTGGAAAGATTTTCCTCCGCACCACTAGATTGGTTTACAAGGACTCCCAATTCTGAATGATACCTACCTGACTTGAGCTAATACTAACTGTCTGACATAGCATGCCTATAGTCAATAGTAGTTGTAGATATCTTTGTTTGAATACTTGTAGAAATCTTATGTTATGCCTTTATCTTTCAGGAGGGGTATTTGTTTGGGGACATGAACAACACTTCCAAGGGAGTCTCCTCTAGCAACACCGACAACTGAGACACCCCAGTGGCTCCCCAAAATAACATGACAAACCCTACTCCTCCTATGGGCACACTGATCCTAACCCTTGAATAAGAGTTGACCATGTTGCGCCAACTACTTTTGACTACCTTGGTGTGACAACTCTCTGCTGATGTTGCCACTGCTAACAAGCCTAAGGAGTTCACTTTGATGGACTTCATCAAGATGAAACCACCATATTTCAAGGGCGAGAGTGAGTCAAACATGGTGGATAAGGTGGATGATTGGGTTTGGGCCTTGGAGCATACTTTTGAAGGCATGGCATGTCCTACTCATCAGAAGGTTTGCTTTGTGACCTATGTGATGGACGGGCCAGCATGTGTCTAGTGGAATGGTATGGCTCATACTCACAACATCACCAGCATGACTTGGGAGTCATTCCTCAAACTATTCTATGAGAAGTAAAACTACCCTACTTATCTAAAAAGGAAGGGAGCTGAGTTTTATAGCATGCAATAGGGAAGCATGAGCGTACTTGAATACGTTCAATGTTTCCTGCTTTTAGAACGGTATACCATCAATCTCGGGGTAGAATGAATATCAAACCTCTTCCTAGAAGGATTCATCTACAGTGTTGAACGCAACCTTGTTCCCCAACTACCTCTCAGTTTTCAACAAATGGTGGACAAGGCGCTTGTGACCGAGTCCTAACCCAGATTTTAGTCTGTTGGACACAACACCAACAAGAGGAAGAACTCAGGTGGAAACCAAGGATGTGGCAGATGCAACCGTTGGATCTGATCTCGTCCGCTTGGGAAGTGCAATGTAGGAAATGTCCTGCCTCAAAGAGATGATTGACCTACCCCTATCTGTCATGAGTGTGGATAAGTTGGACATCTTCGACCAAATTGTCCTAAGCTTCAGCATGGACAAGCCCCAACTCAACAGTCGTAACAGTGATAGAATATGCCTCCAAGGAACAACAACCAAAACCGGCTAGGGCGTTGACCACCTATGGAAAGGCAGAATGGAAGAGTGTTCCCTCTGAATGCTGAAGAAGTTGGAGAGGAAAATGAAGTTACTGAAGGTACTTTACATCTTAATATGCATCCTAACAAGGCACTTTTCGATTCTAGATCTTCCCATACCTTCATATCAACCCAGCTTGATTCAATGTTAGAATTAGAATTAGAATTCATGGATCACATGTTGGATGTTAAAACCCCTAGTGGAAGAATCTGCTCTTCTTATCTCAAACTCCCAACCTTGGACCTCTGTATATCCTAGAAGATGTTTCCTTCAGATTTCATCTTTCTTGACATGACTTCTTCTGATGTTATCCTGGGATGGATTGGTTGAAGAAGTATAAGGTAGCCCTCTTCTATCTGGAGTTGATGGCTAGCTTGTTATACCTTTTTGGTGAAAGGTTGTGTATCAAGGGTAGGAAGTGAGAGGATCAGCAATTCATCATTTCAGCTACCAAATCCAAAAAAACTTGTCTCGCAAGGGTGTAGATCATACTTAGCATCCATTTTTATCGGTGGCACACCCCCTGCTATAGACCATATAGATGTGGTGAAGGACTTTCTTGATATTTTTCCTGAGAAGTTGCCCCAGTTTCCGCCAACTCGTGAGGTGGAGTTTTCCATCGAGCTTGCACCTGGAACTTCACCTATCTTGAAGCCACCTTATCGCTTAGCTCATGTTGAACTCGTCGAGATTAAGAAGCAGCTTCAGGAGTAGGGTTGTAAATGGGTACGGGTAGACCCACGGACCTGCAAATTCGGACCCTTAAAAACCCGTCACGGGTCTACTTTTTTATACATGCATACCCTTGGACCCTTATACCCTTGGACCCGCATATAAGCGGGTCCAATAATGGGTATGCTTGGACCTAGACCCGCTAGACCCGTGTACCCGCTATACATAAGTAACTACTTAAATAACATGTTATATATAATACTTTACTAGTCTAATTAATATAATTCTTGAGATTATATCCTACTCTAACCATAATAAGGTTGAGACTAGTCATATCATAAAGAATTAACTATTCTAGTTTCAATAATGAACATTATATGCAAACTTAAAAATCAAAATGTCTACTAATTAACATTGCTTTCTACATAAGTTAAACGTTATGATGATGACTACAAATATGTAAACAATTAACTCAATTAATGTTAATGTATAAAATATAGCATTGTCTAATATAACTATTGCATGTTAACATGCTATATAATAACAATATCTAGTTGTCTTAAAATATATGGAACATAGTCATTTCTCTTACATAAATAATATGATGTTTTATAGAACCGCTTACCCACATACCTGCACCGCATACCCGCTATAATTGCGGGTACGGGTATGGTGCGGGTCCAGGTTTTGTATTATGCGGGTCTAGAACCAGAACCGGACTCGCTAAATTAGATGGGTATGGATATGGGTATGGCCATACCCGCACCGTACCCACACCGTTTACACCCCTATTTAGGAGCTTCTGGACATGGGTTTCATTCACCCCAATATTTCTCCTTGGGTAGCCCCTATGTTGTTTGTGAATAAGAAAGATGGATAGTTGCAGATTTGTATAGATTATAGTATGCTTAACCAAATGATGGTGAAGAATTGTTATCCCTTGCCACACATCAATGATTTGTTTGACCAGCTTAAGTCATCCACCATGTTTTCAAAGATGCATCTGGGAAGCGGATATTATCAGATTGCATGTGAAAGATGTGGATGTTCTAAAGACAACTTTTAGAACTCGATATGGGCATTGTGAGTTCATGGTCATGCCTTTTGGTTTGACAAATGCCACTGTTGCTTTTATGGACATGATGAATCAAGTATTTTGTCCTTATCTCAATTTTTGTAGTAATGTTCATCGATGATGTTTTGGTCTACTCCGAATCTAAGGAACAACATCGTGAACATCTATGGATTGTGCTTAACACACTAAGAGAAAATCAACTCTATGCTAAATTCTCAAAGTGTGAGTTCTAGATAAAGGAAGTGATGTTTCTGGGTCATGTGAGTTCTTTCGGCCACATTGTTATTGATCCTGCAGAGGTAGAAGTTGTGACCAATTGGAAGCTCTGAAGAGTCCATCTAGCATACGTAGTTTCCTCGGATTAGCAGGTTACTATTGGAGGTTTATCAAAAGCTTCTCTGAGTTAGCTCTCCCTTTAGTAGTGACACAAAAAAGAAGTCAAGTTTGTGTGGACACCAGAATGCATAAGGATAGATTCCAGAAGCTGAAAGAGTGTTTGACATCTACTCATGTTCTTGCTTCACCTATTGAAGGAAAACCCTATATCATTTACAATGATGCTTCTAAGAAAGGTTTAGGGTGTGTCTTGATGCAAGAAGAAAGAGTGACATCCTACACTTCTCTCTAGTTGAAACTGAATGAAGAGAATTGGCCTACATAAGATTTAGAGTTAGCCATCATTGTGCATACCCTAAAGATCTGGCGACATTGTCTGTATGGAGTTAAGTTTGAAGTCTTCTCTAATCAAAAAGGTTTGAAGTATATTTTGACGCAGAAGGATCTGAACTTGAGACAACTTAAGTGGATGGAGTACCTTAAGGACTATGACTTTACCATCACTTATAATCCCAGTAAAGCAAAATTAGTTGTTGATGCCTTAAGTCAGAAGAAAGATGTAGTTTGTGTTGCCATGAGTTTTTCTTTAAGGAAGAACCTAGAATATGTTTCTTGTTGGCAACCACAACTTGTTGATGTAAAGGATGAAGAAGTTGTGTGTTCAAATGGCTAGCTTATCCATTGCACCATATTGGGTCTCATAAGTCATTGTTGCCTAGTTAGAAAGTCTTGAGCTTGATGAGATGAAGGCCTTAGTAGAGAAACCACAGTCTGACTTCTTTGTTGGAATAGATGGTGTAGTCCGTTTTTGACAAAGGTTGTAGATTTCTGAAGTGGTGATGCACAACAAAAAGTTTTGAGTGGAGCTCATGGGTCTAAGTACACAATCCACCCTGGTACGACCAAGATGCACAAGGACCTATGACAAAGTTATTGGTGGAAGAATATGAGAAGGATATTGCTTTGTTCATGGCAAAGTGTTTGACATGTCAACAAGTTAAGATAGAGCAACGACGACCTGGTGGTCTTATTCACTTTCTTGAGATTCCAGAATGGATGTGGGAGAATACTACAATGGACTTTGTCACCCGTTTCCCTAATTCTAAGAAAGGGCATGATGTCGTGTGAGTAGTGATTGATCGACTTACTAAGTATGCCCACTTTTTTCCCTTCAAAACCACTTACAAGGTTGATGATATGGCTCAATTGTATGTGGATTGGATCGTTTGTCTATGTGGTGTACTGAAAGTGATAGTACCTAATCGTGACTCAAAGTATACTCTCATTTGTGGAGTCAAATTTAGGAAGAAATGGGAACTAACTTACATTTTAGTACAACTTATCATCCACAAATTGATGGTCAATCTGAGAGGACAATGTAGATTCTGAAAGATTTGCTTCATGCTTGTGTTATGGATTGGGGAGGTGCATGGGATAAGTATCTATCATTGTCTAAGTTTGCATACAACAATAGATACCAAGCTAGAATCGGTATGCCTCCTTATGAAGCTCTATATGGAAGACCTTGGCGTTTTTCATTACACTAAAATGATGTGGGAGAACGTACTCTGGTGAAGACTGATGATATGCATATGATGATAGAGAAGGTTTAGCTGATTAAGAAGCGTATGAAAGTTGTGTAAGATTGAATGAAGATGTATGTAGACAAAAAGAGGTCGGATGTAAGTTTCTTAGTGGGTGACTATGTGTTCCTAAAGATCAAGCATATATGCTCTATTGCACGATCTAAAGTTGAAGGCAAGCTTAGTCCCCTCTATCTTGGACCATTTGAGATCTTTGATAAGGTTGGAGATTATGCATGCCATTTAGCTTTTCCTCCTATCTATGACAAGATCCACAATGTGTTTCATGTGTCTCTACTGAATAATTATGTGAAAGACCCTTCTCATGTACTCATAATAGAACCTTTAGAGATTCATGAGAACCTAACCTATGAGGAGTTACCTATGAAGATTCTTGACTCCCGGGCTAAGAAGTTGAAGAACAAGGATATTGAGTTAGTGAAAGTCTTGTGGAAGTATCGTGGTTTAGAAGAAACAACCTGGGAGCTTAGAGATGAGATGTTACGTACTCACCCTTCTCTTTTTGTTTGATATTTTGAGGATGAAATCCTTTTTAAGGGGTGAAGTGTTGTAACGAACTGAAATCTAGGTATAATCTTAATATATCCCTTTTCCTAAGTTTTCCTATCCTTTTTATCCTTAATGTTGAATTTGTGGAATTATTAGTGGTTTGGAGTATATTTGATATCTATTCATGCCAATGTATGGGTTTGTGCACAAAAATACCTCAGTTAATGCTTCAATCAGGGTCTAAGATGTAAATTTCCACTTAAATGGCATATTGTTAAAATAAATTCATTCTAGAGTTTTCTATAGTGTTTTGAAACAAGGAAGAGATAAAGAGATAAATAATAACTCTTTAAACAACATAATGTGGTATTGAATCATTTAATATGAGAAATAGTGGTAAAAATGGATAATGGGCTAAAACTCATAAAGGGGAAACTAATTGGTTAAAGATAACTTCATATTCATTTTCTTTGGGTTTGGTTTGGCTTGGAAGCCAAGATTCACAATTTTGGGATGATAATAATTATATATATTTTATTTAGAAAAGAAAAGGTGAGTTTTCTTAAAAATATGAAATAAAATATTTAATGACTCCAAAAGTGGCAACAAATCTCAAATTCGTAATCTACATGTTAAATTTTACCTATGGGTAAATTTTCAACTAATTTGGATAATCTTTAATGTTCTAATGTGTTTAGGAGAGAGAAAGTGTAAATAAAACCAAAATATTAAATAAAATGGATAAAATAAATGGAAAGTTCATGTCCAATATGCTAAAGCTTGCTTGAGGGTGAAGTTTCACCAAAATTGGGTAATTCTAGAGGTCTCTAATGCATTAGAAAAGAGAAAATATGAATTACTTTAAAAGAATGAAATAAAATATTAAAAGTCCTCAAAAGCGAAAACTAATGCCATATTTGGATTCTAAGATAACACAGTCGTGTTAACCAGCACGGATGTGCCAAGAAGACCCCAACACAATTGTGCCAGCCAAAACATTCATGTCGTCCAGGAGTGGAGCGACCAAGTCCCCAACTCTCCCACCTCGACCGTGCTACCTAGCACGACCATTCTACCTAGCCCCAAACACGGTTGTGCTACCGTCCTCCATTTCCCCAATTTCAAGTTGTCATTTTACACTTCCTTAGAACGTTTGTTCCCTCTCAACATGGCCATGCTACCTCCTGCCCACCACAGCTATGCTACCCAGCACGGCCGTGCTACCACCAAAACCCTACATTTTTCTGCATTATTCTACCCATTTTACCCCCACTTAACCTAGTGCTTCCCCACCACCTATATATACCTAGGTGGTGGATGTAATATGAGGTGACACCCCTATAGCATTCATTTTTACCTTCCTTAGTGCATTAAAGAGCTCTCACTTACTCCCATCCACCTCTACCTCATTTCCACCTTCCCTCACCCCAAAACCCTAGTTTTCTAGGGTTTTGACCATCATCGACCACCATTACATGCCATCCATCCATCTTGGGAGAATAATTGCAAGCTCCAGCAGCTAGGAGGTGAATAAGTAGGAGTCTTAACCATGTTCTATGCCCCTACTCCTCTACTCCTTCTTCTTTCTTTTCTTTTTCTTATTTTATGTCTAGCTAAGCCCCTTGTGGTAGTCTGTTTGGGGTAAAAATGTTACTTTGATACCATATTGGGGGAATATAACTTGTCAAGTTCATATTTTCATTCTATGATGATTACTTTCTAATTGTGTCTTATTTCCCATGTTGCTTCTTATGGTTTGTGCTTTTTTTTTGGATAAGTCAGGAGATCTTCTTATTCATCCCGCTCTCCTCTTGCAAGCATATTCAAAAGATTAAACGTACAGGGAGCTAAATGCAAGTTAAACGTGGTAGTACTACTACCATTACACTTGTCAATCTCTAGCCAATCATAAATGGCCTCAGGAGGTCTAATGTAGTGAAATGACCCTTGCTTGTTTCTAATATGGTATTTAGCAAGTCCATCCGCAACTCTATTACTTGTTCTTTGGATATGAGAGAGTGTACAATGAGCATTTCTAACCAGAAATTGTTGACACCTCCTGATGATACATGCATGCCTTGGATGTTCAGCAGTCTGGTGTTCCACCGCACTAATAGTCAGCTTACAGTCAGATTCGATATCTAGCTTGATCAGTCTCAGTTCCTCTTCCTTCTGCATTGCAAAGTGTAAAGCCCAAAGCTCCGCATGTAGAGCTGAATGAACATTAGTTGACAGAGTACCGAATCCCCACATCCAGGCACCTCTACTGTCCCTAACAGTTGTTGTTGCTGCACTTTTTCATTGAAGAACAGTGACATCTACATTCATCTTCAACCTCCCGATGCTCGGCTTTCGCCAAGCCTCTTCTTCTTTCTTGGATGGTTGTCCCGCGGTACCTTCATCGTCTTCCTGCCATGCCCTCACCGATGCGGCTACCTCGGAACAGATAAACCGACAGATGTGTTCAGTGGGTTTAACAATCTTCTCAAAAATATACTGATTTCTACAATGCCATATATACCAACAAGTGATCATGAACAATATCTGTTTCTCTCCTTTCAGTCGCAGCCCTTGGTTGGTCCATGAATGAGCATCAGTAGAATAGAAAGATGGTGACTGATCTCCATTGAACAACCTGTTCCAAACTGGTTTCGCAAACTTACAGTCATGAATGGCATGGATGGCAGTTTCCTCATCTTCCTGGCAACGTCCACACAAGGAATCTGTAGACATATGGCGTTGGACCCGCTTATGGTTCGTTAGGAGTGCCCCATGCATGAAAATCCACATGCAGTGCTTGATTTTTGCCGCTACCTTGGATTTCCACAACATGTTCCACTCGCCTTCAGTTTTCAGATCTCGAGATCTTTTGAGAATATTGTAGGCAGATTTGGATGAGTATTGCCCGTCCATGGTTGCCTTCCACACAAGAATATCATTTCCAACTTGAGGATCGGGTCCTATTGTATTCATGATCTGGTTGACCATTTCCCTGGGTAGCCAGTGCTCAAGGAACTCTTCGTCCCAACCGCCATTGCTCAGCCTCACGCTGGCTACATGCAAGTCAGCAATGTCCACCGGAACAGGTCCGACAGCCAGGTCCTCTAGCTTTACCTCCTCAGAACACCAGAAATCCTTCCAGAAGTTCGTTCCGCTGCCGTTCAACACCTCTTTATATGTATTCTCAGCAATGCAACTTTTTCCATTAAGAACCATTCTCGCCAGCCTAGAAATGTTTGGTCGGTTTCCCCCATTATATTGTTCATATCTAGCTCTAATGTGTCGACACCAGGTAGTGTCTCAGCCCACGGCGACTTCCCAGGTGTTCTTCATGAGGGACATATTCCACTCCCTCATGGTGCGGATACCCAGTCCCCTGTTCTCCTTTCCGCTAGTAACTTTGTTCCAGACTACAAGAGGTATGGGATGTGTACTATGGTTCCCACCCCAGATGAACTTCCTTATACTACTGTCA
The DNA here is from genome assembly GCA_963693085.1 of Alisma plantago-aquatica. Lineage (NCBI taxonomy): Eukaryota > Viridiplantae > Streptophyta > Magnoliopsida > Alismatales > Alismataceae > Alisma > Alisma plantago-aquatica. Next base: position 413,006,226 of record OY856409.1, read on the forward strand.
ATGCAGTCACAGAGCCAGGTGTTCTTCATGAGGGACATATTCCACTCCCTCATGGTGCGGATACCCAGTCCCCTGTTCTCCTTTCCGCTAGTAACTTTGTTCCAGACTACAAGAGGTATGGGATGTGTACTATGGTTCCCACCCCAGACTAACTTCCATATACTGCTATCAATGCGGTCACAGAGACCCAGCGGGAGCTGTGCAGTCTGCATAGCATATGTAGGAATAGTTGTGAGTGTGGTTTTCGCAAGGCAACACCGGCCTGCGAAGGAGAGACTTCTGGCAGCCCAACTGTTAATACGGCTATCAACTCGATTCAAGATGTCAGCATAAGTTTGTTTATTAACTCTCGAGTGGATGATGGGAACTCCTAAATACCTTCCAAGATCTGCCATTTCTTTAAAGGCTCCGATTCTTATCACTTTCTTCCTCATGCTTCTGGGGACACTAGCAGAGAAAAAGATTTGTGTCTTCTTTATAGAGATAGCCTGACCCGATGCCTCTCCGAATCTTTTAAAGCATTGTTTGATGATTCTCATTTGCTTGCCTGATGCTTTGCTGAAAAAGGATGAGGTCATCTACGAAGCACAGGTGGGAAAGTTTCAGTCTGCTTCTCCCGATGGATACAGGTTTCCATTCATTTTTTGTGGACAAGGTGTTCGATCATTTGACTAAGCCGCTCGATGCACAACACAAAGATGTACGGCGAGAGAGGGTCTCCCTGGCATAAACCCCTGCTTGCTTTGAAAGCCTTTGTAAGAGATCCATTCCATAAAACTGAGCACTCGCTTATAGTGATCGAATTCATGATATACCTGGCGATATTAGGGGGCAGGTCAAGCTTCTGTAAGGTATCGTTCACGAGCTCCCATGACAGCTTATCGTAAGCTTTATATAAGTCAATCTTAATAGCCATGTACTTGGCCCCCTTCTTCCGTTTCATCATATGAATAACCTCTTGATTCATAGCTATATTATCAGTGATGCGCCTACCCGGCACAAAGCTGCTCTACGAGGGCCCTATCCAAGTATGCATATAATCTTTGATTCGTTCCACGATAATCTTGGAGGCAATTTTAAGGCATATGTTATTTAAAGAAATAGGACGCAGCTGCTCATAGGATTCAGGATTTGAAACTTTAGGGTTCAGAACAATAGTAGCGTTGCACATATCATTGCTCAGCTTCTGCCCAGCTAGCGCATGGGTTAAAGTGTTCATTACTGATTGCTTAATGATTGACCAGTTCTTTAAGGAGAAACAAGCCATTAATTCCATCTGGCCCAGCAGCTTTATATGGATTCATTTCTTTTAGAAGAGTAAAGACTTCAGCCTCACTTGGGACCGCACCCACACGCCGCTTCTGGCTGTCATCAAGATGTGTGAAATCAGCTGGTATGTCAGCGATAAACTTGCTGCGTGAATTAACAGTCTCCGTAAGAATCTGTTGGAAATGCTCGCGGACCAGGTTCTGAAGGTCGATTTCAGTAGAAATCCATGTGCCCTCCTCATTTTTAAGCTTAGCAATGGTGTTGTGTCTCTTCCGTTGGATAATGTAGGTGTGGTAGTACTTGGAATTCACATCCCCATTCTTCAACCAATTCAAATGACTCTTTTGTTTAAGCTCTTCCTCTTCAGATTTAAGAATCTCATTCAACTCAGCCTGCATGGAGATATAAAGATTATCGGTAATAGAGTTGTAAGAGGAGGCGAGATCCTTCTCTAGGTTACTGATGTTTCTAAGTAACTGGTTCTTCCGTCTGTACTGGCTTTGCGTCGCGACCCGGTCCCATCGGATTATGTCCTCCTTCACTTCGTTCAAGGAAGTGTTAAAGTCGTTATTACTCCGCCAGTTTGATTGCATGAGATTTTTGAAGTCCTTATCCATCGACCACTTTGCCTTAGCAATGAATCGTATATGGTGACCCTTCTTCTTATTAGATCTGACAAGAATTGGGAAGTGGTCCGAAGGCACGCGGGGAAGATGAACTACAGAGAATTGCGAAAGCCTCCGTATGAAGATATCGTTCGCCACCGCCCTATCAAGACGTTGTTGTAGCATACCCCTCTTGAACGTGAATCTGGGTCCCGAGAAACCCAGATCCGTTAATCCAGCTTCCAGTAAAGTCTCGTGGAACGTCCTTGACTCAGCATAATTGTAGTGGTTTGAGCCACTCCTTTCCTCTGGGTTGACAGTTGCGTTGAAGTCACTGAGGGCTACCCAAGGTAGGGCGAAACTTTTCCCCATCTTGATTAAATGCTTCCACAGAAGATTTCTTGTAGTGATATGAGGACTGGCGTAGATAAAAGTAATCAGCGTCTCCTTGTTTAAGCAGCAGGTTACAAATTGCCTATGGTAGTTTATTATATCAATGTGGCACTCATGGGCATTCCAGCAGATCCAGATCCCGCTTGAGAATCCGCAAGCCTCTACTCTAAAAGAGTTTGAGAAACTAAGATTCTTAATGGAAGTTGTGGCTTTGTCACCGCTGATCCATGGCTCAAGGATACCAATCACCTTGGGATTGTATTGGTGTATGTGTTCCTTTAGGACCCTCTTGCTTTCACTTCTAGCTATACCTTTGATGTTCCAACATAGAATGTCGAGCATTGCTCTAGACAAGAAAAATGTACTATCTAGTTAGGTTTTGTTGTCAGGTGCGTGGTTCTCCTTATCCGCACCATGTGCACCCTCCGTCATATGAACTTCATCCTCGGCTAGAATTGTTGGAATTTCCATTATAGGGGCCTTCTGTTGTCTGCTGCTCCTACGTGGATTCTCCTTTGGTTGTATAGGACGTATTCTCCCTTTCCTCTTCATTTTGGTCGAATTACCTTTGGTCCTGCGGTTGTATGTAATATGTAGAGTTGCTATAGCATCATTAACTTCTACTATTTGTGATGGCACTACTTCCTCAGCATGTCTATGCAGACTCTCTCCTATGACGACGGGGCTATCTACAAGTTCGACGTTGATCACCTCCACCACCTCGTCTACGCCAGGGATGACTGCCATGTGCCCCTCCTTACATGCCGAGTTCTCTGCCTGCATGTTTGTGATGTCCCCAAGTGCATCCCGTACTTTGGTTGAGCTTGCGGTCGTCTTCTTTTTCCAAATTTTGTTGCTGCTTCGAGCTGTCGGACTACTTCCAGATGTAGCATCTCCTGGTTTTTCCGTGGGCATAGAGTCAGAGCTATTTTCCTCACCAAGCATAGCAAATCTGTTAGTTCTATTAGAGTTATTTGCCGCTGTGGTATCCATCTATGTCCCCTTCGAATGCCTACCACCCTTTTTCCTCTGTGTTTGTCACTGGTGTCTTTCTTGGCTATGTCTCGTCGTCCTGTTTGTGGTTTGTTCTTCGCCGGCTGTTTCTTGCACTTGATCAGATGTAAACTCAGACGTGCAGTCCTTGGAAATATAGCCTTCCTCACCACATCTAGCGCAGGCCCAAGGGAACCCCTCATAAACAACCTTGTACTCCATTCCGTTAATGAGAATTGACGGGATAAAGGGCTTTGTGGTGTCTATTTCCAGAGCCAGTCTAGCAAATTTGCTGCGGGATCGGTTTGACGTGTGAGTGTCTACTTTGATCAATCTGCCCAGCGCCAAGCCAATGTAACTAAAAATCGTGAGGACGTACATATGAAGAGGCGGATTTAGGATTCGCACCCATGTGACGATCAGTTCGGGGGTTTCTACCTTCGGCTTGAAGGTTGGGAACCAGTCCCAGACCAACAGGTTCCGCCCAAATATCTTCCATGGACCTCTGGTGAGTGCTGCCTCATGATCTTGTTTGCAAGAGAGTTGCACCACGAAGTGCCCTAGGTCGATCTCATACATGTTGAATCTTCCAACTATCCGCCAGAGCATTTTCAGTTTGTCCCTTAGGGTCATGTACCCTATTTCAGCCCCCAGCAGTCTCACCACCACCGCGTATCTCCACGGCTTGACTAAAGTATCCTCCACTTCCGGTAGGATGGAAAGGGATGGAACACCCTCCTCTTCCGTTAGGGTTACAGCCGTTTTAGGCAAGCAGTCCTCGAACAGTTTCTCCACAAAGACGCTTGCGTTACAGGAAACGTTCTGCCCCGAGACGGCTGCGCTAAACGAAGCATGGCGGGTGGTTTCGTTTGTCGTCTACGAGTCTTTGTTCACGATCAGCTGTTCCTTCTCCATGATTGACTCAGTCTGTTTCGTCATGTCCTCGGGTATGCTCTGGCCGCTCTGACTGCCGCGTTCCGAGCATCCTTATCCCCGCATCCCTGCGACCTGGAACTCTATGCCGAGCTCCGGTATCGAAAGATCGGTCATCTGTTTGGGTTGTGCCTTCTTCATGACCACCTCTTCAGTCTCGTGATATCCAAGGTTCATGCCTATGAGTCCATCCTCGGGATCCATTTCTCTTGCATCGCCAATGTTTCCACCGCCATTTCCCCCTCGTCCCCCTCTCCCCCTAGGTTTCATCTTCCCTTTGAAATTATGGCTTGTGCTTAAAACATGAATTAATTGTTGTTTTATGCTTGAAACCACCTAAGTCTAGGAGAGGGCTGTCTTGGTATTTGCTCCTAGGTCCAACTAGTGGATCCCTAGCTAGCACCCCATCTTCCCACACTTACTCCTAAGTGTGAGATCTAAGTATCTAGGGTAGGAATGTTTAGTGTAATTGCCTAGGAGTTTTGTAAAAAATAGATGGTGAGTAATGTGAGGTGAAACACCCTCACCTCTACTCCGCACTCCAACCTTTGGCTCTGAATTACACTAAACATCCCCATCCTAGAAACCTATATTAGTCAAATCCTATTAGAATCTCACTTATACCTTAGTCCAATTGAACCTCGTAAGTTAGATAGAGTGTGCAAAGGTGTAGCTACCCTTCACACACTTTATTCTATCCATGGCCAACTAATAGTCCAGGGTGATTTCATAGCATTAGGATAATTGTTTGGTTTAGCAATGTAGAATCAATGTTTAGTTTTGCATGTTATATCCTCCCCCCAACTGGAACCCTAGTAAATCTCTAAACAGCCCACCTCACCATAACTTGCATTAAAACCCCAATTGTTCTCTTAGTTAGTTCATGCTAGTTTAGTTAATTACTTTAATTGCTTTGTTAGTTAATTGTCTTATTTTGGATAGTTAGGTCTTGCTAGATTAGTTAGTGCTCTTTTGAGCTTGTTAGTGTTAACCTTGATAGTTAGTGATAATCTAGGTTCCTAATTGCTTTAGTGTCTAACTTGCTTAGCTAGTGTAACTTAGTCTTCATATCTTGCTCTTGTTTACTTAGTTGTCTTTCTTTGTTTACTAGAATTAACTTGTTTAGGGTTAAATTAGGGTTTTGCTTATTTTTCTCCCTATACTTTCTTTCTTGCATGAACCTTAGTGTAACATCCATAGAATTGAGGTCTTGGATAATTTGATCTTAAAAGGAATGATTGGACTACCCATATCACAAAGGTGCACCTCCTTTTCCGGGAGCCCATCACTAAGAACTTTATAGTTAAGTGTGCTTAGCTTGGAGTAGTACTGGGATGGGTGACCTGTCAGGAAGTTGATCCTGGCATGCGTGTGAGTGAGGACAAAGCACGCAGTTAAGGCTAGTGGTGGTTTGTGGGGACAATCGTCATTCCTTAAACTCTACTAGAGCCTTGGGCAGTGGGCCCGGGCATTACAAATGGTATCAGAGCCATAATCCCTCCAGTAGGTGGGGCCCGCATGGGCATGTGGCATGCTAGTCTTGAGCTGTGCGGTCCAGGCATGTAGGAAAGGGATGTCCATGGTTGATGTAGACACCCTTGCACTGGTATTCCGTGATCGGGAGTTGGGTGTCCATGGGCCATTATGGGTCCGCACTGAAATGGGGTCAGATTATGAGGCCATATAGTTGAGCCTTGACGAGGACGTCAAGAGTCTAAGTGGGGGAGATTGTAACATCCATAGATTTGAGGTCTTGGATAATTTGATCTTAAAAGGAATGATTGGACTACCCATATCACAAAGGTGCACCTCCTTTTCCGGGAGCCCATCACTAAGAACTCTATTGTTAAGTGTGCTTAGCTTGGAGTAGTACTGGGATGGGTGACCTATCGGGAAGTTGATCCTGGCATGCGTGTGAGTGAGGACAAAGCACGCAGTTAAGGCTAGTGATGGTTTGTGGGGACAGTCGTCCTTCCTTAAACTCGACTAGAGTCTTGGGCAGTGGGCCCGGGCGTTACACTTAGTGTAATCAAACCAAAACCAACTTTAAACCCTAATGTCCACTTTAGGGACATAGCTTAACCTAACTTAGATCTAGTGGCCCCTCTCTCCCTATGGATCAATCCCTCACTTGCCACTCACCTATATTATACATGATCACATGTGCTTGTAGGTGATATATTCTGGTATATGTGGATGTGTTAGTATAAGGTTCATTATAAATTTGAAATATGCCACATGTGTTTGAACCTTGGGGTTGCATTTATTCAACATTCAATTGATTAATGGGTGATTGTAAGAAAAAATAACCACCCAAATATGACTGGTAGGCTTCATATCGCTATTGTCATGCAGATGGCATGTGTGCACTCTATTACAATGAGAAATAGTCTATATCGCACATGCCATTGTCCTGTGATAATGTGTGGGAGCTATGGAAAAGAATTGATAGAAGGACCCAAGATGATACAAAAGGAGGCAGTCTGCATCCAACCTAGAGTATCTATCTAGAGTCTATTGGATAAGAAGACCGATGAATAAGTAGAGGATCTGATCGCTTCCATGTGGGCAATATGGACACAAGAGAATAATGTCATCTTCAAGAGAAAAGTCATATACATAAACAAGTCCTCTCTTACCCTAATGCAAGATCATCAGAAGTTCAGAAGAGACTGACAACATTTGACAAAATTCATTCCACAATAAAGGAACAAAAATGCAAGTGGTCACCTCTAGAATTGGGCTTTGTGAAGTTAAACTGTGATGCTGCTATGAACAAAGGATCAACAATTGACAATTTATGGTAAGACCACACATGGCATATCATCAGCATGGTCGGTGACACAAACCTAAAAATGTTAGACATCCTCATTAAGTAAGCTCTGGAAGTGAGTACAGATCTACAACATAGCAAGAAAATGGCAATCTATAACTTGATCATAGAATTAGACTCACTTATGCTTGTGCAAGAAGTCAACTTAAAGATAAACATATCTGATCCAATGGGTATTCTGGTGGATGGTGTTCACTTCCTTATATCTAAATTTAATTCATGCTTTTTAGTTCATGACAATAGATCAGCTAATAGGGTATCTCATACAAGCTTCCCATTCTAGAAATAGTAGTAGTAATTTATTGGTTAAGCAAGACTTCCCTAAGTACTTTCTTGATGTAGATTGAGTCAATTTGGCTCCCTAATTAATAGTAGAGACGATGCCTTAAAAAAAAGATATATCCTGAAAAATAAGGATGTCATACCCCATCTTATTTGTTGGATATTGCTACTCCAAGAATCTAATTTAGAGATCAAAGATAAAAAGGGAATGGAGGATAATGTTGTTGATCACCTTTCCTGCCTCAACACTTTTGCAAAAGAAAACATTCATATATATGATTATAGTTGATTGAAAAGCTATATTATTTGAACTCACTTCTAATACCCTAGTTTGTTGATTCTATAAATTATCTATCCATATGATGCTTTCCTCTAGATATTACATGTCCAAAATAAATTTCTTCATTATGTCAAGTTTTATCATTGGGATGACCCTCTTTTGTTCAAGCAAGGCATCGATGGGCTCATTCAAAGATGCACTCCAAATGAGGAGATTCCAAGTGTAATTTTAGAATGCTACTCCTCTTCCTACTAGGACATATTGGAGGAGACAAAACAATAACTAAGATTCTTTATGTAGGTTTTTATTGGTCAACATTGTTTTGATATGTCCATGCATTTGTTAAAGCATGTAATAGATGCCATATATTAGGAGGAATTTCTGTGAGGGATGAGATGCCACTCAATTCAATTATAGGGATCAAAGTTTTTGATGTACGTGGTGTCAACTACATGGACCCCTTTCCCTATTCATGTAGTTATAAATACATCCTTGTTGCTTGTGAATATGTATCAAAATGGGTGGAGGCAATCCATATGCAAGCTTCAAATGAAAAGTATGTGAAAATGTTGTTTCAAAAGATCATATTTTCTATATTCATTATTTTAAGGGTTGCCATATACAATGGATGAAGCCATTTCAATGAAAGAAACTTCAAAAGCTTGTTGAGAAAGTATGGATTGAAGCACATAATATCAACACCACATGATTCCCAAACAGCAGGACAAGTGGAAGTTTCCAACAAACAACTAAAAGCTAGTTTATAGAATACAATGTCAATCTCAAGAAAGGATTGGAGATGAAAATTATATTTATTATCAACTAATAGTATAGCATGCAATGCATCAATTGGAACAACTCCATTTAGATTGATTTTTGGAAAATCTTGTCATCAACTTGTTGAACTTGAACACAGAGCACTTTGGGCAATCAAATTCCTCAATTATGACATGAAGAAAGCTAGAGAAAAAAGGTTGCTACAAATAAAGAACTAAAAGAGCTCCAATATGCATATGATATGCCAAGATATGTAAGGAGCAAACAAAGAGTTGGCATGATAAGAGGACTAGACAAAATGAATTCTTAAAAGGTGACCAAGTTTTATTTTTTAAATCAAGACTAAATATTTTCCCCAACAAACTACACTCTAGGTGGTTAGGACCATTCTTAGTTGTCAAAGCATTCCCCTGGACATATACAATTGCAAGGAAAAAAATCAACCTTCAAAGTTAATGCACAAAGATCAAGCTTTATACTCTAGGAGAGTCTAATGATAAGGGAGTTACCTACTCCCACTCTGATGCATGTTAAAGATGATGAATAGTCTCATGCCAGACTTTAAACAAAGTACCTTTATGGAAGATAAAATCACACCATATTTTATCTTATTTCATGTCATTTCTTTTGAAGGTTATTATTTTCAAATAAACCTGATCATGGTGGAAATATCATATTGAGTCCTTATGATAATAAAAATTTGAATCTTTATTACAGATATAATCAATAAAATATGAAGAAGAATAGATGAATAGCACTTCACACCAGAAATCATACAACATGATATGTAGAAAAAACAACACACCATGTCACCTTTGAAACCCAGATGCATAGTGAATTCACAACATGTCGTGTGGCGCTATAACATGTTGTGTATAGTGTGACCTCAACACATATCAGAATGAGGTAGTGAGTGCCCAACATGGTGTGTATTTTATATACATGGTGTGTATGTTGGGGCAATTCTCTAAAAGTGATTATCTTACATTATGCTATCTTCTTAATACAACGTGTAGCTAGTAGCAAAATAGCCCCCCCCCACTTGTGTCTCACACAAATCAATATTTCTTCCCTAATATTGAGTGCTTTCAACTCCAACCACCCTCATCAGCAGTGCTTCCTTTTTAACTTTGACTTCCAATGGTGAAGATCCTCCATCCTACAAACCGACGCCTCCACCATTGGTTCTCTTCTCCAACAACCTTAAACCATATCCACTCTGCACCACTATTTCTACCTACAGAAGCATCGCCATCTCCAAGATCAAAACATCCATAGAGTAGCAATCCCATATCTTTTTCTAACCTCATGTTGCTCTTCTTCTCATGTCATGTAGAAAAGAATTCACATTTTTTTGTTCTCCTCCTAGACTATGTTTGATTGATTCTCGGCACCACATATTGTCCATTCTTCTCACATTGTGTTGCCCAAGGATTGCGTCATGCTCCAACAGATTTTCATACCTTGTCCATCACTTGTTCACCATGGGATCATGCAAGTGTAACCACCAAATGCATGTGTGTCAAATCATCTTCAGTTGCTGCTAGAAATTCCACTTCCTTGCATTTTACTCTCACTCAAGAAGAGGGTTACTTAACAGTGATTGGTCATCTATCGGGTGCTGATCACCAGATTTGTTTGTGCCAACACCATGGACTCCCTTAATTTCCATGACGAAAGGATTAAACTACTCAACAACCTTTGGATACATGACTATTGCCTTACCCCAGTTGTCACATACCCCCTCTTGAGGTATGAATTTATTATGACACTCACGACTAAAGATGATCCCAAGAACATCATTGAGCCATCTGGTGCCATTCATTACAGACTCCTCAATAAACCTTATCAACTAACTTTCAAAAGATTATCTGAGTTATATGGTTTCACATACATCATCATCTTGCCAAACACCTTCAACCCAAATGAATTTGGAGCAAGATCATAGATGATATGGTCTACATGGAACCATCAACTAAGGTTTCTCATATGCACAATCCTACTCTATGCTACATTCATAATCTTCTGAGCATAGGGCTATTTCCTATAAAAGAGTCTCAGGAAGTAGTGGGCAAGCTAGACTTATTTTCCCTATGGGCAATGCTTCACAACTATGATGTAAATTTAAATATTTTGTCCTCCAATTATTTGTACAGATTCCAAACGACATCAAAAATGACATAATGAGGGGGTCTAATCACAATATTGGCCATTAAGTTGGAGATTTACTTGGATGATCTTGATTAGCTCAAAGTCAATTTCAAGTTTCTTATCTCCTCCAACCTCCTTGCATTGGATCCATTTTACAAATAAAAATATTGTCTCTATTTCCATGATCAAAAGGGATATCTTAAACTACCTGATCTAGATAAAACCACTTCATCTAACCCAAGAAATTGGAAATATACATTCCATAATGATGGTGACACCACACAAGGGGAATAGGTGGAGTCTTCTATTGCAAGGGACACATCATAGGCTCCACCTCCTTCCACAGGCACCCAAACTAAATACACTTGGGTGATGCCCAACTTGAGCCACATGTATGGGTACATTTAGAGATAGTTTGATCAGCAGGAAGTCCATGTCACTCAATCCAGACATCAATGCCATGATATGCACACTATGGTGTAGAGGATGGATGTGCACATAACACTAGGAAACTATGTCATGCTAGCTCAAACCACACCACCAACTGATGGACCCCCTTTCTAAGAAATCAATGATGACCTTATGTCAGCATGGCATCTTCATGTTGCATGTCAGGGCACATGCCCTTTGTTTTGACATTTCCACCATGATGAGGTACTCAGTTGCTACTCTCTATGTTTATTTTGTATCGTGAGGATGGTATAATTTAATTTTAGGGGGGCAACTAATCGGTGATTCAATTTTATAGTTTAGCTTGTAGAATTTCCTTTTCCTTCCTTTATTTTATTTTATGTTTGGATCTTGACTGTTTAGAGGCTTTTTATCCTATTGGGTTGAATTCCCTTTTGCTAATTCATTTTCCATATATCTATGTGATGTTAATTGAATAAGTCTTGTATAATCCATGCATCAAATACATTATTCGTGAACCATGCCTCTTCATTTTGATTTTTCACCTTTAGCCTGCATTTTCATCCCTTTCACCCATGATTTCTTAATGCAAGTAACAACCTCATCTTTTTGGATTCACCAACATTCAATGTTGTTTAGATATGTGGATGTCTTTGCCAAATCTTCAGTCATTTTTAATCACCCTCTCGATGAAAAATTTTACATTAATGTGAAGTTTGTTTTTAATACTTAATTTAGTATAACTCTCTTGTGCTTTGGGAAAAATGAATTCATTTACGGTAGTAAGGTCCCCAAGCAGAACTCGATTCATACCCTCTTATTTTGGCTTGCTTTTCACTTAATTACTTTTATTCCCTATAAAAGATGGAAAAATTGTCCATGCAGCATACCAACTTAGTGTAAGTCTAATATGGCCACCATGGTTAGGTGTTACGTCATTAAGAGGGTAAATTGACCCCAAATGGCATTCTATGTGCACATAAGCCTATCTCAGAAGTCGAGTGTTGGAATCACTGCTAAATTGTTTCATCCATTATTTATAAGAAAAAAGACATTGCTATATTTTTATATTAATCCAAAATTTCCTCTTGTACAACCCTTATATTCGACAAGGATAGGTTTCATTTTCCTTGTTTATTTGGCCATTTCATCTACATCTCTACTCAAAGTTGATCGGATGATCTTTTTAGTTAGATTTGACCACTTTTTCTGAACTAAATTATCAATCTTGGGTGTTTTGAGTTGTAATCGTGGCTAATAATAGGCCTCTTTGATTATATAGTTGGCTTATTCAATTAATTATTACATTTCATTTAATTGATGCATGTTGCTACTTGCTTCAACTGCCTATATGATTCTTTTTTGCTTGAGGACAAGCAATGGTCTAAGCTTGGGGGTTGAGGGTATGATTTGTATCACCTTTTTTATCTTTCTGGCACTTCTCAACCCATTTCTACTTAAAATATCGTGTAATCATGCTAAAGTTTGTACTTATATATTATCCTTACTCATTCCATGGTTTTGATTGTAGGTATCATTCTTTGTAGTAAAAAGATGAAGGAAAGATCATCATATGACTCCTTGATTCAATCCTAGCTACCTATGAAAACAAAAGTTTGGAATTATAGAAACGGCCAAGAACACACCATGTAGGCCATCCAATACGACATGTAAGCTGGTAGCGACTCAATTCCAATAGCAAAGAACCAACATATTGTGTGTATTTTGTACATGGTGTTTTAAATGGAAAAATGCTTTCCAACTCTTGAGTTACATGATGATCCATGTCTTAAGAGTCGTGCTAGTTATAACTACTTGTAACATAGGTGACACATGGTGTAGGACATCCTACACGTTGTGTAAGCTGTCAATTTTACACACCCCCCGCTTCAGTATATAAGAATCTAAGCTGTCTTGGGATGATTAACTCAGATCATTTAGAGTCTAACTTGAATAGAGAAGATAGAGCATGGGAAAGGTGACCAGGGAAGACTAGAAGGAATGAGAAGAAATATGAGAGGATAATATTCACCATTTTCCTTGTTCCCCCTTGGTACCAGTAGAGTTTCTCACCAACCTTTAACCCAACTTCAAGGTGAAGGTTTCTGGAGGGTTTCCAGCCATTCAGAGTGGAGTACTTGACTTCCATAAGGAATCTAAACTTCACCACCCTTCTCCAAACTGATTTTGGAGTTTTCTTAGTTTGTTCCATGTTCGTATGATGTTTAGCTCTATTTTCTACTATTTGTACCAATTGTCTTCTACTATGGACAAGAACCTTTTCTCTTGGGAATGGGGGAGTAACTCATGTATCATGTCTCGTTGAACAATATATCTTGTATTTAATGCTAGTTTAATTAGTTTCTTTGTGTCATCAGTATTTATTTTCTACACGTGCTTAATTGTCCATCTTGGGTGTGTTCTATGTTTTTTGTGTATGCTGAGAGGGTATGCATGAAGTAAGGAGATGTATTCATAGCCTCATTTTATAGAAGATGGAAGTGGTTAGATAATGTTGGGGATGACATGGTTTTTGGTGGTTTTTATCTATATATATGCACAAAAGTACTATATAGAGTTAGAACTATTCTACACCACTAAAAGGGTGGAGTGTAGGGTTTAGAAAAAGGTAACATAGTGGAATAAGAAAAGAAATTCCTTCCGATTTTACCCTATCCATCAAATTTGTCATAGCTATTACACGTTGATGAACAAAAAAGATATAGAAGGGATAAAAGTATACCTTTTTGCACACTAGTTGTTTGACAACTAGACACGTCTTTGTTGCTGAAGACCTTGAACTTTTGGAACCGAATCTGAATCGGCAACCAAGTTACTGCATGGTTGTCTTCTTTGCAATACCTCCTTGTTGTCTATTAGAACACCTTCTTTGAGCCTCCTCATAAGTGCCTCGCCATCTACTTCATCCACACAGATAGGGGAAATGTGGTGGACCACCTTAGCCACCAAGTTGAAGCATAATAAGAGTTGTCAATGTGCTAGTCATCTTAGAACTTCCCTTCTTCTACTATCTTTGGATGTTGTCCTTACAAAAACTTTTCTCTCTCTCTAAGAGAGAATTTTTGTGTCCAACTTGTTTTACAAGTTGTTTCAAGTGTACCTAATCCTATTGGGATGAACCACCTTTAAACATGATATTTTTGGGCTTGGAATTTCTCAATTCCAATCCCTTTCTAGTTGCAATCTCATAAATAGTTTCAAAATAGAAAATGTGGATGGTCACTCACTCAAATGGGCCACTGTTGGGACTAAGATGGGTTGTGAATCACCCAAATTGTTAATCCAGGTCCAAGTTGGCTTTTCAATTTGATTTCAAATCAAATATGGACACATTCCCTATTGGGTTTCAATCGCCTGACTCACTAAGTGAGTATCCCAACTTATCACTTTCCCAAAGTGAAAGTCACTCGATCAATTGATACACTTTCCCTATCCATCCATTGAGTAGGCCGACTAGACACTCCAATCACCTATCAACATGTAAAGTGGTCAATGTTACCATGACTGCATAACCCCTTTGTCACACATATGTAGATTGGAACTAAGGCTTGGAATAGTCATCCTATTATCATTTAGTCTGTGTTCCTTAAACTAGAGTAGAGTAGTGGAGATATTGTAAGCTCAATATCATATATTGACTCATATGAGCATGTCCATACATTTTCATAGTCTCTCCTATCAATTCTCCAAGATATCACTCCAAAGGAGGGACAAATTCCTTCTAAATTAGTCAAAATAATCCACAAGTATTACATTTCACCCAATCACTGCCTATTTGGCAACCCTTATTTAGAGTCACGTTGGTCAAGTGTCAAAGTTATAAAAAACATCATGTGATTATTGTAGTGAGTTCAGATCTAAGAATCAAAGTCACCATTGTCATATTAAGATGTGATAGTGACATGGCATCACGTGAATTTCATTTTTCATTTTGGAGGTGGGTTTCTCTAGTAAAACTTGTTCTCTAACAAGTACCAATGTATCTGAGTTGATATCCAATATCATGACTAAAGAGACATAGTCACCACTCACCATACATGCTAGTCTTGTGTATTGTTTTTCTCCTATGATATTCACAATGATAACTAACTAAGGACATAACAATCATGAGTAGTCTAAGTATACAGATGATCTCATGTTTAGGTTGTCAACCTAAACCATATGTCATCGAGTCAAGATATTCTTAGGACATTATTAAGTTTATTTATTATCTCATTAATAAAACAAACTAATAAGTGGAATTGTCTTTTATTAACAATTAAATTATCTACAAAGTATCCCTATTACAACCATCACATGATGTCTCTCAGCGCATACAACCAACTTGGAGAACTCAACTAATGAATAATCTTACTTGTTTAGAATTGTTTTTGCTTCGTTACAAGATGCATAAGTAAAACCCTATCTCCAAGATTTACTAATCAAAGTTGAATCTTAGTTTGAGTGTTCCTTGTTTCAATTTAGTTTCTTCTTTTGTTGTTAATTTATTTGAATGAAAACCAATTCTCTCTTTATAAATAGATCTAGATTGTAGAAAATAATAACACTTGTGCCTAACAGTTGATGCTCCTCTGGGGGACAACCTTGACTACTAAAAGCCCATATACTTGCAGGTGCAAATGCATTTGAAAATACACCAACAATTATAAGTGAACTTTATTTATTATTGCATTCCAGAATGAATTTAGAATCTATAGCATTTTCTATATATTGTTTTAGAGGTCAAATGCTCAAGTTGTGTCAATTTATTATTCTGAAAAAATAGATTTAAAATAAAACTTTATCTATGGAACTTTTTTACAAAATTCATAAGCACCTAAAGTGGTTATATAATCCTAATCCAACCTGAAAAACTACAAACCCCATGGTTAGTCTAAAATCTCATGGTTGAATCTAGAGAGGTGACTTTAGGAGGATTTTTACCTAAAGTTGATCTAGCTCATGTTCCTCCCCAAAGTGAAATTTAGTAAGTTTTTCACTTCTCTTCTTCATTATTATAATTTAGTTACATCATTGTTTGGCGAAAATATTTCTTAAAGTATATACAAAAAATCTAACCTCCCCATCTCCTCTCTCATTTTGCATTCTTTCATCTAGGAAGGATCTCAAGCTCAAGTTTTTTGGGCGTTTCAACTTTAGAGAAATTTGGTGGAATCTTTTGTAAAATTATGGAATTTGCATAATTTGTACATGGGAGTAAGTATTTCACCTACTTATTAGAGGAAGGATGAGTCAATTAAACCCCACTTAGATATATAAGTGTGTGGTTAAAATTCACTTTAAGCTATTATTGCTACTTTAGCCCTATTTTAGAGAGTTTCCTTGGTTTTTAGGTAAAATAGGAAATCTGTTATAAAACTTAGATTTCATTCATATTTACAATAATATATTGATGTCAAACTCATTTAAACTTTTTTTTATTGAATCTCTTTTAGTGAAACCATATGCACTTGTCGTTTTTTTCTTGATTTGACATGTTTTTGTCATTTAGGGTGAAAATGGCTCAAATCTTCATATCATGAGTTGAAATTTTTTACACTACTATAAAAGGAGTTATACAATAGAGAATGTCTATTGTTGTGCTTATTGAGTCTAAATTTACTCACTTTGTTAGAAATAGTTCATTTTACCCATGCTTGGAGAAAAATGTTATCGCTTAATTGTCTCAGTGAAGATGTAATGCTTAAATCCACTGCCCAATGCTCTAGTAGAGTTTCAAAAATGACGATTGGCCCCAGAAACCACCAAATGTTCTAGTTGTGTGCTTTTTCCTCACTCACACTCATCCCATGATCAACTTCCCAATAGGTCACCCATCATAATACTACTCTGGATTGAGCGCATTCAACCACAAAGTTCTTAGTGATGGGATCCCTAAAAAGGAGGTGCATTTTGGTGATATAGGTACTCAAATCATTCCTTTTAAGATCATTTTATCTGAGATCTAAATACCTAGGACATTACAATCTTCCTCAAATTGACTCTTGACATCCTTGTCGAGGCTCAACTATAAAGTCTCATAAGCATTCGCCATTTAAGTGTAGGCCAAGAATGACCTATGTGCATCCATCCCCCAATCACAACTACCATCACAAAGGTGGCTACATCACCATGGATAGGCCTTTTCAACATGCGTGGGAAGCACATATCAAGATTGGCATGCCACATGTCATGTGGACCTCACCTGCTGGAGGGGTTTTGACACTAATACCATTTATAATGCCCCAGCTCAGTGACCAAGGCTCTAGTGGAGTTTCACGAATGATGAGTGACCCCACAAACCACCAGTAGCCTTGGGTGTGCACTTTGTCCTCACTCATGTATGGCCTAGGATTAACTTCCCAATAGTTCACCCATCCTAGTAGTACTATGTATTAAGCACACTTAATCGTAGAGTTCTTAATGATGGGCTCTCTTGAAAGGAGGTGTACCTTGGTGATATGAGTAGTATAATCATTCCTTTTAAGATAATTTTATACGAGGCCTTCAGACCCGGGATGTTACAATCTCCCCCACTTAGACTCTTGACGTCATTATTAGATTTCAACTATAAGGCCTCATAATCATTCTCGTTTCAGTGTAGACCCAGAATGACCATGTGCACCCAGCTCCCAATCATGGCAAATAGTGCAAGAGTGGCTACATCACCATATATAACCCTTTTCAACATATCTATACCATACGTCTCAAGACCGGCATGCCTTATGACCATGTGGGGCCTACCTACCAAAGGGGAACTAGATCTGATCCCATTTGTTATGCCTTCACCCACCATCCAAAGCTCTAGTAGAGTTTCAAGAATGACGATTGTCTCCATAGACCACCACATGCCTCGGTTGTGTGCTTTCTCCTCACTCCCGCTCAGCCCATGATCAAGTTCGTGATAGGTCTTCCATCCTAGTACTACTATGGGTTGAGCATGCTTAACTGCAAAGTTCTTAGTGATGTGCTCACTAAAAAGGAGGTGCACTTTGGTGATATGGGTAGTCCAATTATTCTTTTTAATATCATTTTATGTGATGCCTCAAGACATGGGACATTACAATCTCTCCCACTTAGGCTCTTGACATCCTCGTCAGGGCTCAATTATAAGGCCTCATAATCATTCTCTTCAATGTAGACCTAGAATGACCCATGTGCACCCAACTTCCAATCACGGATACCCATGCAAGGGTTGATACATCATCATGGATAGCTCTTTCCAACATGCCTAGACCACACGGCTCAAGAGTGGCATGCCACATGTCATGTGGGCCCCACGTACAGGAGGGATTTTGACTCTCATACCATTTGTGATGCTCGAGCTCACAACTCGAGGCTCTATTAGAGTTCAAGAATGATTAGTGGCCCCACAAACCACAACTAGCCTTAATTGTGCACTTTGTCCTCACTCATGTACAATTGGGAATCAACTTCTTGACATGTCACCCGTCCTAGTACTACAATGGGTTGAGCATGCTTAACCGCAAAGTTCTTAGTGGTGGGCTCCCAGAAAAGGAGGTGTGGGTAATCCAATCATTCCTTCTGATATCATTTTATCTAAGAGCTTAAGACCTGGGACATTATAATCTCCCCCACTTAGGCTCTTGATATCCTCATCAGGACTCAACTATAAGGCCTCATAATCATTCCCCATTTCAGTGTAGACCCAGAATGACCCATGTGCACCCAACTTCCTATCATGGATATCCGTGAAAGGGTGGATACATCATCATGGATAGCTTTTTCCTACATGCCTAGACCACACTTCTCAAGAGTGGAATGCCACATGTCATGTGGGCCCCACCTACCATAGGGGTTTGGATCTGATTCCATTTGTAATGCTTGGTCTCACTACCCAAGTCTCTATTAGAGTTTTAAGAATATTATTGGACCCACAAACCACAACTAGTATTCATTGCGTGCTTTGTCCTCACTCACGTACAATCCAGAATCAACTTCTTGACATGTCACCCATCCTAGTACTACACTGGGCTGAGCATGCTTAACCACAAAGTTCTTAGCGGTGGGCTCCCCAAAAAGGAGGTGCACCTTAGTAATATGAGTAGTCTAATATTTCTTTTTAAGATCATTTTACTAGAGGTCTCAAGACTTGGGATATTATAATCCCCCCACTTCGGATCTTGACATCCTCATCAGGGCTTGACTATAAGACATCATAATTGTTTCCCATTTTAGTGTAGACCCAGAATGACCCATGTTTACCTGATATCGATCACATATATCAGTGAAAGGGTGGATACATCACCACAGATAGCTCTTTCAAACATGCTTGGACCACATGGCTCAAGAGTGGCATGCCACATGCCCATGTGGGCTCTACCTACTAGAGGAGTTTTGGATTTGATACCATTTGTAACGCTCAAGCCCACTACACAAGGCTATAGTAGAGTTTTAGGAATGACGAATGGTCCCATAAACCACCACTAGCCACTCACACACAGCCTGGGATCAACTTCCCAACATGTCACATATCCTAGTACTACTCTGGGCTGAGCATTTTAACTACATAGTTCTTAGTGATGGGCTCCCTAAAAGAAGGTGAACCTTGGTGATATGAGTAGTCCAAACATTCCTTTTAAGATTATTTTATCTGAGGCCATAATAACTAGGGCGTTGAAGAATTTTGACTTAGAGATGAAACTCAAATGTCCAAACTAAAAAAACCACACAACCATGTTCCCTATATCCAATCCTTATACCATGCCATTTACTCAACCTCCAAGGTGATGTATAAAACAACTATGATTTTTTAATTTCCAATGATTTGCACCACCACATAAGAAATAAACACATTCAAGAGTGCAATGTCTGGTGTCTTAACATATTCTAAAGTCTATATAAGAATAACCAATAACCTATAGGTGTCATGATTTTCTATATGTGAGTATGAAGTTCCTTATTCCCTTTAAGTATGTGTATACTTTCTTTATAGTTTTCTAATGAGTTATTCTTGCATTACTTTGAAACCTACTTAACATACCAAAAATATGATTAATATCAGGTCTTTTATAGACATGGGCATACATCAAGCTCCCTACCCTAAATACATAAGGATAATTAGGCATGTTGTAGTGTTCCAATTCATTATGAGGACATCATAGATAAAATCCAAATTTGTCAATGTTATATGCCTATTTACCATTAATTTTTTATTGTTCTAGCTTTGAAATCATAAATATTATACTTGCTTATAGTAATAGATGCTCCCTCTTGTTAATAATGATTTTTCAGCTTTTGTATGATAACAAAAAGTGTTAAAGCAAGAGGCTTCTTCGTTAGTTGTGAAGGCTAGACAACCAATGATCACTTGGCTGATAGAAAATGTGAATCCTCCATTCCAGGAAAACCATAGGTTTGTCAACTAATGAAAAAACCTCAAAGTTGCCTCATCAGCAAAAACTGATGAAAACGTCTAAACTCATCAACTGATCATCTGACAAGTCTATGAACTAGAGCTTCATTAGTAGCCATCCACTGATGGCTTTCCTACTCCAACAACTGACAACACGAAAGACCCAAACTTTTCACTGGTGGTCATAGACTGATGTCGAGTATGTGCCTTCAATAGATAGAAAGATTGTAGGAGTCCATCAATGAAACTCCAGACAGTTAACCACCATCGACATCCCTACTGTCACCCATCGATGAAGCCATTACACCTTCAACTAATGAATGGGTAGCTAGCTCTCACCGATGGGGACATAAATTCAACCATCAAGTGATTTCTCTCCTTCCACCTTCAAATGACAAAAAGACTACACTCATCAAAAACCAATGGTGCTTATCCTATTGTCCATTGGTGGATATACAACAACTCATTACCAACTGATGAAAGTCATACTAAGGCATATGTTTCCTATATTAGTTGGGAACATACCCCAAGGCAGGTGTCATGATACTTGGAGTGCAATAAAATGAACTTGATACTCAATTTCCTTGGGCACAGCCCATTCCCTAAAAATAGGGATCCCAAACCTTCAAGGAAGGCACATGCTCTTAGCCACAATATGTTGTACAATTCCATTTCTATCATCGATCCTCATCGCTTGGCAAGGATGAGAGTTTGGGCCCATTCGTGCTTGTTCCTTGAGGTGTCTACATTCCATATTCAAGAGAAGGAGAGTTGAGGATGCCGTCATCGCTATCACCATTTTCCACCACACTATAGAGGAATGTCTACATTGAGATTTAGTACCCCACGACTACTGTTATATCTTGTTGCTTCTTTCTCCTCACTTTGATCATATCCATCATTATTTCCTTTTTGGATATGGACTTCTTTTCGTGTATCACTACTACAAAAACATCATTCAGTGGCGCTTTTAGTGGCGTCGGTTATTTAGGAAAACCGACTCCTATTTTACATAGGCGTCAGTTATTTATACTCACCGACATCTATATTCGAAGACCAGCCAGACACGGGTACCGCTTTGTATTCAGCGTCGGCCATTTATAACAGACCGACGTCTAAAAGTAGCCCGCGAAAATCAATTTTCGAGCGAACTTTTTTCGTCTCCTACAGCGTCGGTTTGGTAACTATTAACCGACTCCTATGTAAATGAAAATTTGCGCGAAAAATTAGGGTAAAGGTTGCATTGTTGGGCGTCGGTGTATTACTATCAACCGACGCCTTTAGCAACCTAATAGACCCGCGCGACGCCCGTTAGGCACCTACCTGTTCCATTGTCTTCATCGCTAGCTGCCGCGCTGCTCGATCGCCAGCCTGCCGGTTCTCGCCGTCGCCGACGCTGCCCGTGCTTCCTTGCCTCGCCGTCACCGCCGACGTTGCTGCTGCTGTGCGTCGCCGCCGACCTTGCTACTGCTGCTGCTGTTCGTCGCCGGCGCCGCCCACCTAGCTTCTTCCAACAGAGCCGCCGCCCTAGCTTCTTCTCCGGCGCCCTTCTTCTCCGGAGCCCTTCTTCTCCGGCGCCATTCTTCTCCGCCGCCCCTGCTGCTGCTGCTGTCCGCTCGTCGCCGCCCTGCACCGCCGCCCTGCTGCTCCAGCCACCTGCTGCCCGCGCGCGCGCCCTGCTGCTCCATCCGCTGCGCCGCCGCCACGCCTGAGAACCGGCGCCGCCGCCACGCCTGGTGCCCTCCTGCTTACCCACCTTCCTGCCCTAGCTCCTTCCTTTCTTCCTGCTAACACCCGGCATCCTGTTTCTACAACACTGGTTAGTTTTACTGATTTCCTTGCTGTTAGTTTTACTGATTGATGTTTTACTGCTTTTGTTGATTAGATATGTATAGAAGTTCCTTATAAATATATTTTTTTATATACACATACATGTAATTTTGTATAAAATTCATGATGTAGTGTGATCTTAAATCCTAGAGTGTACCCCTTTTGTCTACTATTTGATATCCTTGATTTTATCTTCTATCCTAGATAAAATTAAGGGACCCATGATTAGAAAACAATTCCAAACATGGCACCCACACTAATTGGAAGGAAATAAAATATGATTATTGAAATGCACATTTGTGATGTGATACCTTTTTTAGGATGCATATATTAGATTCAACCTTTGAGACATCCTTTTATGAGTTCCAATACAATTAGGGTTTCATTTCATTGCCATTGTATGTATTATAATATTACATCTTTCACATTAAAATTAATTAAATTGAATCCTATTGGAACCCTAATTTAAATCCTAATTTGATTTAAACTTGTCCATTCTAGCATCATTTGATTTGATTAAACCCTAACATTGTTTAAACCCTAAATTATATATTGTTTGTATGGAGTCCGGCTTCATTGTAGATATCTATTATTGTGTTTGTTGGCCTAGAAACCCATCCAAGATTTACTCATTAGGAGTAAATCTTGGATAGTCCCCGGTTTGGGACTGTTCTTGAACACCTAATCTCACTTAGGATGTAAGTGTATAATGTGTATTGAGTTTTCGAGAAAATTTTGGTAGCATTTCCCCGTTTGTTCTCTAAGTACATATGTACTTAGAGAACAGCGGGGAAATGCTGCCGAAATTTTCTTGAAAACCCAATACACATTATACACTTACTAGTGAGATTAGGTGTTCAAGGATGGGATAGGTGGTACACATTTATTATATATAAGAATGACATCACATGTGTTTGTTGGCCTAGAATGTGAACAATCATTGTTTTTTATATTACTTGTACATTGATATAAATTAGAATGAACAATCACTAAATTATATATTGTTTGTATGGAGTCCGGCTTCATTGTAGATATCTATTATTGTGTTTGTTGGCCTAGAAACCCGTCCAAGATTTACTCATTAGGAGTAAATCTTGGATAGTCCCCGGTTTGGGACTGTTCTTGAACACCTAATCTCACTTAGGATGTAAGTGTATAATGTGTATTGAGTTTTCGAGAAAATTTTGGTAGCATTTCCCCGTTTGTTCTCTAAGTACATATGTACTTAGAGAACAGCGGGGAAATGCTGCCGAAATTTTCTTGAAAACCCAATACACATTATACACTTACTAGTGAGATTAGGTGTTCAAGGATGGGATAGGTGGTACACATTTATTATATATAAGAATGACATCACATGTGTTTGTTGGCCTAGAATGTGAACAATCATTGTTTTTTATATTACTTGTACATTGATATAAATTAGAATGAACAATCACTAAATTATATATTGTTTGTATGGAGTCTGGCTTCATTGTAGATATCTATTATTGTGTTTGTTGGCCTAGAAACCCGTCCAAGATTTACTCATTAGGAGTAAATCTTGGATAGTCCCCGGTTTGGGACTGTTCTTGAACACCTAATCTCACTTAGGATGTAAGTGTATAATGTGTATTGAGTTTTTGAGAAAATTTTGGTAGCATTTCCCCGTTTGTTCTCTAAGTACATATGTACTTAGAGAACAGCGGGGAAATGTTGCCGAAATTTTCTTGAAAACCCAATACACATTATACACTTACTAGTGAGATTAGGTGTTCAAGGATGGGATAGGTGGTACACATTTATTATATATAAGAATGACATCACATGTGTTTTTTGGCCTAGAATGTGAACAATCATTGTTTTTTATATTACTTGTACATTGAAGGATTGGTAATTGATAAAAGATCACAATTTTAGAGACATGTATGTTTATACAAATGCTAAATGTTTTCCTTATTCTAGTTGATACAAATGCTAAATGTTTTCCTTTTTAATGAAATTTTCAGATGGCTCACCATGATGAGAATGATGTCCATGATGAGCATGAAGTCCATGATGAGCATGCTGTCCATGACGAGCATGGCGAGGATACCAACGTAAGTTCTAAAAACATATCCCGTATTTCTATAAAATTCATTATCTTCTAGTTATGTCATATATCCTGTATTTCTATATTGGCTTAATTCGGTGTGTTTATTTTTGTCAAATTTTAGGTTGATGATGCACAGCTACCCACTGAAGCAATTGAGCAACTTGATGCGCAGCAACAAAAACTTAACAAGAAAAGGGGTATCACTTTGTTGAAAAAGTTACTTGCGCTGAGTGGCAGTGGATCCAAATTGGTTGTGGATTTTGATAATGGAGGGAATGCAATTGGAGTGAACCGCAATAATTTTATAAACTATCTTGGGGTTGTCACTCGAAGCCATTGTGGTGTTAAGTATGATAATTGGCATAAAGTTCCTCAGGCGAAGAAAGACTTGATATGGAAAGATTTATGCGTGAGTTATTATTATTTGCAATTCTATTTTGTAGATTACAAATTCTATTATTTGCAATTATATTTTTGGTACTAGTTAATAACATTTCTATTTTACAGAATCTGTTTGCATTGGATGAGATGTTGCATCGTAAAAGTGTGATGCAACGCGCTGGAAAGATGCTTAGGAATTACAGGACAAATCTGAACAGAGAATACATAAGACAGGGTGATAAGAAGAAGAAGTCAGCCCTTGAACAATGGAACTTCTTGGACAAAGAAGATTGGGACAATTTTGTTGCTTCAAGAAAATCTGAAGAATTCAAGGTATTAGGCGTCACTCCCATTTTAATTAATATACATTGTATTCACCTATTCAAGATTAACATTTAGTGCTACTAACCTAATTATAAATGTGCATACTAACTAGGCCCTCAGTGACGCACAAAAAGCAAGGCGTGCACTGAATGTACATGACCATACTATGGGTCCAAAAGGCTATGCAAGCGTTCGCCAAAGACTACAGGCGGAGTCTGCGGCTACTCAGGAGTCTGCGGCTACTCAGGAGTCTGCGGCCACACCCTTGCCTCGCCATGATATCTGGATAGCTGGCAGGAAAAACAAGAAGGGTGAAATAAAGAAGCCCGAAACTGCTGAGGCGGCTGCAAAAATGGTAAAATACAACTCTTAGAGCAATCATTTGAATATTGATTATTTGTGGTGTTAACTTACCAATTTTTGTTTATGGTGATTAGCGGGAGCTGCACGAGTAGAGGAAACAAGGCACGTTCATCCCTCAGGGCACAAGGGATGAATTGACAGTTGCTCTGGGTAACCCAGAGCATCCTGGACGTGTTAGAGGTGTCGGCGCTGGTGTGGGCATCAAAGCATTCTTTGGGCCATCCCAGCGCAAACCCAGAGCGGGACTTTCTCAAGAAGAGGTAACATATTCTATTTTTAGAATGTTACTGCAAAAGGAAATTCATTAATAAAAAGCTAATATTTGTTTTATCCATGTATAGGAGAATAAGAGAGTCGAGGATATAGTTGCTAAGAAGCTCAACGATGTGGTTGCTGAGAAGGTCAAGGAAGAATTGCTGCGGTGGCAGGCATCTCAGGCTTCCAATCAGCCTATGCCGACCCACTCTTCTCCTGGTGCACAGACTGCAAGTAATCCTGGAGACCCATCGCCTAACACGTCTGCTGTAAGTATTGTTTATGACATTGTAGCTAGTCTTTTCAAGATGATATGTTTTCAAGATGATATGTATATATGTATAACATTCTTTACGTAAATTTGTAGGCATTGAAGCCATGCCGCTTAAGAATGGAAAACTATGTTGTTGCAGAGGCGCAAGCTTACCAGTCCCTTCCTGGGGCAACGTTTCATGGGACTCCAATGCCGCAGGGCTACATTCGTGTGAGCCCGATACATGTATTACCCGATTGGAGGGAAGTTGAGTTGCCATATGCCCACCCAGATATTGATACACTTGGTGAGGCAGAAAGCGGGGTCATATTGTGGCCCAAAGCAGATGTCCTCTACACGACTGAAATTGTAAGATAAATTTACATTGATTTAGACTGTTAATGTGTATATATGATGTCAACTGATCTGAAATTATATATACAGGTTAAAAAGAAGACACCAGGAGCACCTAGGCCTCCACCTCCAATTCCCGCATTACCAACTTGGGTTCCAACTGACCTACCATACCCGTTAGGTCCTGCTTGTAGGGGAATGGCATGTTGGCTACGGGTACATAATATACTTTGCCCTATAATTGTTTCTTTAGATGCAGATTATGCAGGTCAATCATACGACAGCTCTTTATTTATAAAAGATATTATTGAGCTGTTTATGTATGATTGGTTGAATACATCAATGATAGAGACATGGATAAGGTGAGATCTTGTTTATACATCCATATACCTTGTGTAAGATCCGGTGATCTAGTTTCTTATATATTAATGCATATGTCTATATGTTTTGCAGCTACTTAATCGAAGATCATTGCAAACAATTTGCATATGATCATGTGGGATTTTTGATTCCATCATTGATTAGTATGGTAGCTAAAGACCCTGATAGTGTTCAACAATACTGTATAGATGCTTTTACAATTTTTGGTCATCAAATGAAGACGATAATAATATCTCCATTCAATGTCAAGTAAGTTTGCTTTATTTATAATTTGGACTTAAGAAAATTCCATTATTATTTTGCATTTTGAGTTATTAATTGTTAACTTTTTACCTCTAGTGGTAGACATTGGGAGTTACTAGTTATTGTCCCCGGGACGTTCACTGTTTATTATCTAGATCCCGCAGGAAGTACATTAAACACTAAAATTGGACACGTAATGAGAATGGCATTATTCTGGTGAGAAATATTTCATTTTTTATATCCGTTAACATCTTTTATTACATTACTATTTACTTATGCAACTTAGTGTGTTATATTAACATGTAGGGGTTTAGATGCATTCAAAAATGCTGGAGGAAAGGTCCCAAGGAAAAAGAACCAGCCATTGTCTTGGGAGAACGTAAAAGTAAGTTCCCGACTCCCCGACTCCAATGTATATATTATTGATGTGAATTGTGCTTAGTTGTATTATTTTGTATGTTTCAATTTATAGTGCGCTACACAAGACAATGGCTGGGCATGCGCATACTATGTGATGCGATTTATGCATATGATTATCAAACATGCCGCATTGGACATCGATACCATACATGAGGTATTATATATAGTCTCATTAGTTAGTATGAAATATATCAATCTTATTTTTATATTATTACTTATATATATACATCATTCTCTTTGCATGTGTTTAAAACTGACCACACTATAGGCAAACGCTTAAAAAATGTACATGCTCCATATACGAGGGAAGCATTAGATGAAGTAAGAGAAGAATGGGCAATAGCTGTACAAACAGTGGCAACTGTAAGATATAATTGGGATGTTGATAGTGATGATGAATGATACTTTGTAAATGAATGTTTCTGAATGTTAAAACATGTATTTGAATGATTCTATATGTGTGAATGTGACAATTGAATTGATGTCTGAATGTATCTACTTGTGTGAATCTTTTTATGTTAATTTTGCAGGTTTGTGGCCTGTTTGTAGGCTGATATCAATGGATGTCGTAAACCTGCAGTTCAGAAAACTGAACTGCAGGTTCTCATCCTGCTGACCAGCCACAGCAGGCCTGCAAATAGATTTATAAAAAAAAATAGATTTAGGCGTCGGTTATTTACAGATAACCGTCAGCACAGACTTACAGCGTCGGTTTTTTGTTGAACACCGACGCCAAAAGTTTTCGCGCTACAGGAAATGGGAGTCATCTAGGACACTATTCTGCGTCGGTTATTTAGTATATAACCGACGCAGAAAGCGTCCTAGATGACGCCGTTTTCTGTGGCGCGAACCCTTTTGGCGTCGGTGTTTTATAATAAACCGACGCCTTGATGTTAAATAGGCGTCGGTTTTTTAACCGACGCTGAAGTGTCCAACCTTTTAGTGGCACCCACATAGGCGTCGTTCAGAAACCGACGCCAAAGGGGGTTAAACACCCGACACTAAAAGGCACTTCTGTAGTAGTGTATATCAATTGTTTCACTTGTAAATATGAGTGGCTAAACTCGTTAACTTGGTTTGGGATTTCCCACTAAGGTTCTCCCAACATGTAAATATTCATATCCCCTTAAATATATATTTTCTTAGCAATGTTTATCTCCCTATTCTTGTTCATAAATGAAACACTTGCATGATTAGATACCATAATGTGATGTGTGATTTCTAATGTCTTAAAATAGCAATATTAGATTATATCTAGAGTTAAGGAGTGGTGTGAATGCATGAAAGTGTTGGAACACTATAGCTAATATCATATGTTTGTATGTTTCGTTAACTTAGTTTTCATTTACTTTGTTCTATTATCATTGATTGTTACTACATTTCATAAGGAATGCTATATCTTCTCTTGATTCAACTTAGCTAATCGAATATCTTAATCCCTAAACAAATTATCACCCTTGATCATGTATTTGACCATATTTACTACTCAAGATCTCATATTATCATTGCAGGCATCAAAGGTGTCAGGTTAAAAATTTCAAGTCCAGTTCCTCTCAATCCATCTCCATTTTTGGACACACATATCATAGGTGATCAATCACATAAGATTAAGTTTGTCTCCTTTATGTAATGTCACGAGACTAAACACATCATCGTGCTAAACCTTTCCATAGATTTATAAATATATGTCTTTTGAGACAATGCCAAGATACCAAGTGACCTATCACAACATATTTCTATTCCAATCACATGGGAAGACACACCCATATCTTTTATTTCAATATTTGTAGGAGATAAGTCTTTATTTCATGTAAAAAACTAAGGTTGCTACTGGATAATAAGATATCATCAAAACTTGGAACCAAGTGTATGAACTTACTTTCACTAATCTTGAGATGTAGGCAAGGGTCAACTATGTTTTCTTTGAAACCAAAGCCAGTAAAGGTGTCATCAAACATTAGATACCATTGCTATAAGGTTGTTTTATTCCTTATAGTTTGGTATGTTTATAGAACATGTCTTCTGATGAATCTCTATCCACCATGTTTATATTTTCATTTTTATAACTGTTGTTGCATGTTTATATTGCATTTCACTTCATATTTTACTTTTTTGGGTTTTCGGTAGTTTATGCAATATGTTTAAAATTTAAGAATTTTGTATTTTATTTGTAAGTTGATGTAATAAGAGGAGAGAAGCAATTATTCCTCCATGAAAATCTCAAGAAAATAAACATATTGTAGGGAAACATGGCATCAGATCTGACAGCAAAAACAACAAATTCACTTCCATATTCCCCTTACACACTAGATCGCATGAACAATTTTGTAATGGTAAAGAGGGTTGCAAGGCATATACTTGGTCCCAGAGATAGTCCATCGACTTATCCTTGCAGCAACGTGCATTTTCTTCAAGAAGTACTCAAGCAGTTGTCAACAACAGCCTCCTGGTGCAACATCATGGACGACGGTTGACGGCGTCCTCCTAGTGGGTGGCAAAGGCCTCCTCGCCTCCATGTAGTTCATATGGATCACCAGGAACTTCATGTTTCACTACCAAAGCCAACAAGAAGGAGTTTCACTTTGAACATCAATCTGCTAGGGTTGATTTGCTCTCCCGTATTGTCTCTCCCTTGTTGTCTCTCCCTTTTATGGGTAGGACTTGCTAGGGATCTCCAGTTACCACAACTAGAGAGGACAACGCTTATTAGAGAGAATTGTTTTTGGCTCTAGAAAGCCCCGACTACCCCTATATTTATAGGAGGGTCACTGTAAGGAGTTTTGGTCTGAGCATGAGTCAAATAGATAGAATTTCATGAATTTCTTGTAACCTGCAAACTATGAACTGGTCGGTTCACACATGAGACAATTGGTTCAATACTTGAATCAGTTGTTTCACTATGCTTCCTATTCACAATTGTATTAGCATATAATATTCTATTAATGCCCAACATGACATTAGCATCAATCCTTGATCCACCATATTGATCATTAAATTGAGAGGTTCACAAGTTGAACCAATTGTTTCAGAACCTTTAATTGGTTGGTTCACTAAGTGAACTAGTCGATTCATGTCCCAACTCAGGTAATGTTCATCCAATGTAGTTTAAATTGGCTTGACACTTGAATCGACCAGTTCAACACTTGAACTAGTTGGTTCATAG
This sequence comes from Alisma plantago-aquatica, assembly GCA_963693085.1. NCBI lineage: Eukaryota > Viridiplantae > Streptophyta > Magnoliopsida > Alismatales > Alismataceae > Alisma > Alisma plantago-aquatica. Next base: position 413,036,570 of record OY856409.1, read on the forward strand.
TCAAGACAGCCAATTCTCAACCATTGTTGTTTAAATTGAATGCATAAACACTTTAGTAGTCAAGTTAAACATAATTCATGAATAAACTCCTATTCCAAGTTATGTGTGTGACCCTATAGGTCCCAAATTATATTGGAAATAATGTCCATAACTGACTTATGACATCACAAGCAATGCGAGATATCTAGAAAGATATCATTGGTACCCAAGTAATTGAAAAGTTGGAGAACAACTTCAACCTATAATCTGTGATCAATGTTATTGTGATCGTATAGTTCCTCTGTCTTTGATATCTAGATTGAACTAGAGGCATGGAATCATCATCCTCTTCAACATTCAATCCATGTTCCTTGAACTAGACAGGCTAGACGAGATGCATGTAAGATCACATATCATATATCGATTCATATGAGTATGGTCATACGTTTCTCAATCTCGCTTATCAATTGGCCAGGATATCAATCTCATGTAGGAGGGACAAATCCCATCTACATCACTAACACTCAATCCCCATGTGTCACAGTGTATCCAAGCACCACCTTTATGGCAACCCTTATTCAAGGTTATGTTAGATGATGTCTGAACACCATGTGATGAGTGTAGTGACTTCAGGTCTAAGAACCATTATCACCACTATCATTATTAGAGTTGATTCTGAATACCATTATGTGGTCTCCATGTATCACTTTCAAGGTGGGTCTATGTGATACATTGTCCTCTAACAAGTACCTATGTGTTTAGTTTGATATCATATATCATGACTGATGAGATTCTGTCATCAATCAACACACACTCTAGTATTATGTATTAATGTTGTCTATTTTGATTGCACAATAATATTTGACTAGGGTCATAACGAGAATGTATATACTCTTATCATACATTTGATCTCATTATTCATGTCCTCAACCTAAAGGCATATGTCATTGAGTAAAATCATTCTTCAGACATTTGCTTGTCTCTATCATCATCTTATGATTGAGACAAACATAATAGATGAAAATTACCTTTATTATTATCCAATCAGGTATCTAATGCCCCATTACAATCATTGTATGATTGATCTATGGGTATACATCCCAACAAACTTCCACTTGGACTTAGATCCAATCATCCATGAAACTTATTCCAAGTGATCTTAACATGTCCATCATGTTTCTGTTGCACAATTGCTTATGTAGTGGGTTAGCAACATTTGCTTCTAGTCGATATATGGCAAGTATTCACGTCTCCTTGATGTATGATCTCTCATATAACATGGAAATGTTGTAGTATGCTATCTGAGATTCCTTGCCTATCTAGTAGCTCCATTATTGTCACAGAATTCCTGTTGTGTTAGCAATGGTTGGAACATCCCACAAGTTCATTTATATGAACTTTTTTATCCATATAGTATCCTTTATTGTGTTCATAACATTGAGATATTTGGCTTCCATTTTAGAATTAAACGACAATCTCTTTCTCATAACTTTTTAGGCTTACAGTTCTCATTTTAAGTCAAACATAAATTTACATTGCAATTATTAATTTTATTTGTCATTTAAGAAGCTTGTGTCTGTGTAATTCTTCGCACACAACTCTTCCTTATAACCATAACCAAGAAACAGATCCTTTTAGTGCTTTTCAAGTACTTAAGGATGTTCTTTATGGCATTCTAGTGACCTATACTAGGATGTGACAAATATCCTCTCATCATGTCCAATACATACGAGACAACAAGATGGGTACATAACATTGCATACATGATAGATCCAATTGTGAATGCATATCACATCTTACTCATGTTTTTCCATTCTTCACAACAATTGGAACACTAGGCTCTTGAGAGACTAATCCCATGGAACATGAACAAATTTTCTCTCATTGAGTACTGCATGATGGCCCCTTCAACATCTTGCCAATGTGTGTGTTGTTTCTTGGGTCAAAATGCTTTCCAGATCTATCTAAAGATCTCAATTCCTATCGCATAGGTTGCCTCGCCTAAACCCTTCATAGAGAAGGTACTTTCTTTGCCAGGTTTAACATTTGTAGTATAAGTATGTTATTCCCCTCATTATGTGAAATATAAATATGCTCCCACTAAAATTTTGTACACATATTTCATCTTTATTTTGACTAAAGTCAAATTCTTTGACTATTTTGTCAAATCATAGATTCCAACTCTGAGATGCTTGCTTCAATCCATAGATTAACCTTTGTAGCTTACAGACTTTATTTGCATTAATAGATTTATAAAACCTTCAGGTTGTGTCACACACACATCCTCATAATTATTCCCCTTAAGGAATGCATCTCTAACATCCATATTCCAAATCTCATAGTCATTATAAGTTGTAATAGCAAGCATGATCTTGATGGATTTAACAATAGAAAATGGTGAAAATATTTCATTATGCTCAACACTTTGAGATAGTTTAAAACCCTTTGCTGCCAAAATTCTCTTATAGGTTTGTACACTACCATCCATGTCGGTCTTCTTCTTGAAGACCCCATTTCACCCTATGGGTTTTACCCTTCAGGTGAATCTGCCAAGGTCATACCATGTTGGTGTACATGGATTCCATCTTTGATCCCATGGCCTCAAGCCATTTGTCATATTTTGGTTTCTCAATAGCTTCTAGATAGGTTGTTGACTAATTGTCTATGACCCACTTACCACCTTCTTGAGCCATAAGATATCCTAATCTTCAAGCTCGAGGCACGTTCTACTTGGATTGCAAGTTTTTGTGTACATAAGGAATTTGAGATTCCATAAAAACTTGTGATTCTCCTTGTTTCTACTATATCTCTTTATGTTCAATGTTTTCTTGTTGGTCTCAAAGTTTTTGACTTCTATTTTATTCTACAACTGGTACATTTAGAATTGAATTCCTTTTAGAAATGCATCCATCCTGGAAATAACAACTTTTGTTGTTGGATTGGAATATAAAAGTAGTTTTCACAAAATACCATTTGTGTGATTTGTGGACAAAGCTTTTAAAGAAATTATTTTCTTATATAAACTTTAAATCCTAATCCTTATAAATGACATATCAGGACACTTCCCATGCCATATCTCATATGGTGTCTTTTGAACCATTTTAGATGGTACACTGTTTTAGCGTAAACCATGTGCCAAAAAGGAAATTGGAAGATCATCTAGATTTATTGATGATCACACCATGACTAGTAGGGTGTGATACCTTCTTTCTGATACATCATTATGTTTCAGGTGGAGTTCATTGTGATACATTATCACAGTATCTAAAAGATCCTCAAACTTTTAGTTTTAAATTATTTCAACCTCGATCATATCGAAGTGTCTTAGTACTTTTACCAAGCTAGTTACATACTTCATTCGTGACATCCTTGAATACTTCTAAGATATTTAGACTTGTATTTCATTCAATACAATCTACCATATTTGTTGAGATCATCAGAAAATATGATGAGGTACTTTGGTAACCACCTCTACCATTTATTCTAAAAGTTTTATATACATCAGTATGTATGAGCCCTAATAGAATACTCACTCTCCCACTATATCTAGTGAAAGGTGCTTTTTTCATATTGCACAATAAATAAGACTTGCATGTCTCTACTGGTTCATTAACCAAAGAGAGTCTAGACAACCATCATCATGGATTCTAGAAATGCATTTCTCATTTATGTGCTCTAGATGACAATATTGTTAGTATTGATTGTTTGAGTCATGGAGTCATTCCATATCTATATAACTGTCTCTAGAACTATCAAATATGAACTATGAGACATTGGGCCCATTTCCACAAAGGATTTTATCTTTGAAATAAAAACATCAAATATATTCATTATACTCTTGTTCATACATGATGTTTTTCATTAATGATAGGTACATGACAGTAATTCACTAATTCTATTACATGTCCATTACATGAATGACAGATTCCAACTGTAGTGATAGTACCTCTTGCTGCACATAGTTCTAGCTTACTTGTGTTGGGGTCCTAAAGTGGAGATCTATATGTCCTTCTTATTTTTGAGTTACTCTATATAAAGAGGACAATTCTTTTTTCCAGTGTCCAGGAGTGGCACTTTCCTTCCTTATTCACTTCTCCCTTAGCTTTCTATACAGAAGACTTTGGTTTCTGGCTAGATTTATAACTCTTATTAACTTTGCCTTTGCCCTTGAATTTTCCTCTATTGATCATCATCATAGATTTGGATTTTTTGTTCTTCATTTACACTTCATATGTCCTCAACATGCCAAGTAATTCTAACAATGACTTGTCAAAATCATTCATGTTGTAGTTCATGACAAACTAGTTGTATGATTCTGATAGTGACTACATAATCACATATGTCGCCAACTCTTGACCCAAGGGAAATCCCAATATAGCGAGGTTCTTCACATACCCAATCAAATTGAGTGTATGGGGACCTATTGGATCTCCTTCAGCCATATTACACTTGAACAACACCTTAGAGACATCATATCTCTCTTATATTGCCTGATCTTGGTACATGTTCTTAAGATGTGTAACCATCTCAATAACATCCATGTTCTTATGTTATATCTACAACTCATAGTTCATTGAGCATAGTATCAGACACTTGACACCCACAACATCTTCAAAGTGCTTCCAATAAGCATCCATGTCAGCCTTAGGCGTGTTGGAGCAGGTTCATCTGGATCTGGTATCTCAAAGACATAGAGCTTGCGCTCTTGAGTGAGAAAAATTCTCAACATTCGGAGCCAACCATATAAGTTGTTCCTAATTAGCTTTTCCTTCTCAAGGACCTATCGCAAAAAAAACATGTTTGTGTTTACCATTCTACAAAAGAAATCTGCAACTTTGTCAAAACATTTTTTATTTGGTTTGATAATATTGATGATATTAGTTAGACCTTTTAATTAATTATCACTCCCACTATTTTGTTCAAACTGATAGCCCTCACCACCAATTCAGAAGATTGCAGTGTACAACCTTCTAGTGAGACAAGATCCAAAACAATTGAGTTATTACCTAGCCAAACGTTTGTCAATTGCATTTCATGCAATTCTTGGATAGATGGTATGCACAACTCTTTTCCATAGTCCATCTGCATGCTTCTAGGCACTTAATCTCATTAAGATCACCTAGTCATGTTTGACCCAAAAGACAACACGACATTATTGCACCCCAATTGGCAGGGCCACATAACTACCATCACACTTCCACAAGATAGACAACACACCACGCTTGGCATGCCCATGCTTAGTCGATCAAGTTTTTTATATGTGTTGATTATGGGAAGCATTTAAGACTTAATATTTGATTTAGGTATTTCATATTATATAAATACATATACATATCCAATTCCCACATACTAATATGAATTATAAACATATGATATCCACGAGTGAAAACATGCAATTATAAAACACAAGCGATGGTTATGGCCATACTATTGTAATTCCTTGGAGCCATAAGGAATTACTACCACCGAAGGTCTACATCATATGTAGCAACTTGTTGGTGGTGAAGATTTGTACTCAAACCAATCTAGGATGACCGATTCAACTTTTGAACCGTATGGTTTGCCTCCTGATCGGTCAGTTGACCACTCAGATCAATCATCTGGTCTCTGGTCCAAGTGACATATAGACATCTCTAAATAATTAGTTAGCCCACAAGATAATAGGTTGGCTTCTCCTATCATCTAGCCTCTTAGGTCCTCTAGCCAATTGGTTCATCTTCTGAAATGGTCAACTAAAACTATCCTAATCATATTTACATTGTAATAGGGAAATATCGAGTTACATTCTAGGGGAGCATAGGAAGGAAAGACTTAATACTTTTACATATGGAAAAGGAGAGAGAGGCTCGGTATGCAAATCGAGATATAACACAAGAATAACAACCATCCGACCAAGCACAAAGATCAAGGGGGATATCGGCCATAACCATGCTAACATCCACCATCAAAACATATTTTAGGGTGACACATATAAACTACATATATATATATATATATATTAGTTGGGATCATATGTGGTATTTAATTATATATGTACATTAATCATTTTAAATATTTGCATCGTATGTAATAAAATAAATGATAAAATAAAAATATGATGATATGGATTAAATCCCAAAACATAGTAACTTGACGTGGCTCTGATACCACTATGGAAGAAATATGGCATCAAATATGACAGTGGAAATAAAATTTTACTGCCATATTACCCTTACACAGTAGATCACGTCAACAACTATGTAATGGGAAATAGGGTTGCAAGGCATATATCTAGTCTTGGAGCTAGTCCATTAACTTATCTTTATAACAATGTGTTTATTCTTCAAGCAACACTCGAATTTTCATTAACAACGGCCTCCCAGTGCAACACCATGGACGACAGTTGATGGATTCCTCCTAGCCGATGGAAAAGACCTCCCTGCCTCTACATAGTCCATGTGGACCACCTAGAACTCCATGTTGTGCTACCACAGCCAATGGGAAGGAGTTGTCCCTTTCAAAGGTCAACCTTTTAGGGTTCATTTGCTCTCCCATGTTGTCTCACTCTTGTTGTGCCTCCCTTTTATGGGTACGAATTGCTTGGGCTCTCTAGTCACCACAACTAGATAGGACAACTCTTGTAAGAGAGAATTGTTTTTGTCTCTAGAAAGCCTCCACTACCCCTCTATTTATAGGAGGGTCAGGGCCATGAGTTCTAGTCTAAGCGGGAGCCAAAGAGACAAAATTTTATGAATTTTCCGAAACCTATGAACCATGAACCAGTCAATTTACCAGTGAATCAGTCAGTTCACACATGAGATGATCAGTTCAACACTTGAACCGGCCGTTTCACTATGTTTCCTAGTCACAATTTTATTGACATATATTATTTGATTAATTCACAACATGATGTCAAAATCAATCCTTAGTCCAATTGTATATATCATTGAACTAGATGGTTCACAAGTTGAACCACTTGTTTCATACCTTAAACTGATCAGTTCATGTCCCAACTCAAATAATGATCAGCCAATGCAATTTAAATTAACCTAACACTTGAATCGACCTATTCAGCATTTGAATTGGTTGATTCATAGTCCAAACAGCCAATTCTCAACCATTGTTGTTTAACTTGACTATATAAACACTTTAGTAGTCAAGTTAAACATCATTCATGAATAAACTCCTATTCCAAGTGCATCGTATGTGTGTGACCCTACATGTCACAAACTATGTTGGTAGTGAATGTCCATAACTGAGTTATGACATCACAATCAATGAGCAGTATTTAGAAACACATCGTTGCAACTTAAGTAATTGAAAAGTTGGAGAACAACTTCAACCTACAATCCATGATCAATGTTACTGTGATTGTATAGTTCCTTTGTCTTTGATATCTAGATTGAACTCGAGGCATGGAATCATCATCCTCTTCAACATTCAATCATGTTCCTTGAACTGGAGCAGACTGTTTGAGATGCATGTGAGCTCACATATCATTCACATGAGTATGGTCATACGTTTCTCAGTCTTGCTTATCAAGTGGCCAGGATATCAATCTCATGTAGGAGGGGAAAACCTCATCTACATCACTCACACTCAACCCCCATGTGTCACAATGTACCCAAGAACCACCTTTATGGAAACCCTTATTTAAGATCACATTGGATGATGTCAAAATACATCTAACGACATGTGATGAGTGTAGTGACTTTAGGTCTAAGGACTACAATCACCACCATCACAATGAGAGCTGATTCTGACCACCATTCCATGGTTTCTATGTATCACTTTCAAGGTGGGTCTGTCCAATACACTATTCTCTAACAAGTACATATGTGTTTGGTTTGATATCGTATATCAAGACTGATGAGATTCCATTATCAACCAACACATACTCTAGTCTTGTGTATTATTATTATCTATTTTGCTTCCACAGTAATATCTGACTAGGGACATATCAAGAATATATGTACTCTTTTTTTTAGTCTTAGGGAGACCCCACTCCCCCTCCTCCTCAAATAGGTACTAGAGCCTGAATGACACAAGGAGTTGGTAATTACATTGCGCTTAGGGGGATTCGAACCCAGGTCCCCCAAGGAGGACAAGCCAGACCGAACTGCCTATGTTACAACCCAATTTTTTTGGGTTCAAGTGGTGAGAAATATAATTTCTCATATTAAAGATGTTTGAACAAATAATCATATATTTGGTTGAGAATAATTGGATTTCGTTAAGATATCCTTGTTGTATGATTTGTGGGCTTTATTGGCTATTGGGCCCAATAAAAGGAAAATAACAAAGGAAATTCAATTAGTAAATGGATAATTGAATTTTAAGAAAAGAAATATGTGGAAACCTCTAGAAGGCAAATCCAAAGAGGATTTCGTGCCTCTTGGGTTCCTTGGGTACCAAGGAGTCCAAGGTTGCAAAAAGAAAGCAATAGAAAAAGAAAAGATTAATTAAGTATTTCTTTATGAAGAAAGAAATTGGGAAATAATGATATAATGTGGAAAATGAATGAAAAGAGACATAAATGAGATTTCTTGGGGAAATTTCGTATCCATGAGGTTTCTAATATTAAAAGGAATGCTAATAAGGAAAATAAAAGAGAAATAAAAAGAAAACCCCAAAAAGGAATATTTAAATGAGAAATAAACAAGATAATGTGAAATAAGGCATAAAGATGCATCTAGAAGGATAATAAATATCCTTGGAAAAGGATTTCGAAATAATAAGATTTATTGGGTGCCAAGGAGCCCCAATAAAGGAAAAGGAAGAGAAAATACCTTAATTATAAAATAAAGAGGTAATGGGAATACATAATCCATTAATTATGTAATTTTGATTAAAGGAAGTGTTTTCCTAAGAAGATATATATATATATTCGTGGCCAATAGATTAAAAGGCAAATAAAGAGAGTTAAGGAGAGGAATTTCGAATTCCTAATACTTAAAGAAAAGGGATATTAATGGTTAAAGAAGAGAGAGAGAGATGATTGCTCCTCAAACAAGGAAAATAAGTTTTCTTTCAAGAATCGGACTTGAGTCCTCAAGGGGGCACGCCTTAGGGCTTCGTGCTCGCCCCTATATAAGGGTAGACTCTCCAGTCCGAGCCCAGAAGATTCCCCACATGGCTTCTCCTCTTCTTCCATAGTTTCTCCCATAAACCCTAACTAAAGTAAATCCGGGTGCTTTCGGAGCTGCGAGGCTGAATGAGGGAGTCGCAAGAGAGCCCTGCTGCGTCCGCAACAGCCTGGAGTGATTAGGAGGGCTTTTCTTCACCCTTGACGACCATGGCAGCAGCCGAACGGCTGCTTTGGGCGGCCGTGTTGCAGGTCTGCCCAGGTCCTATTTCCGCCACCATGAGCGCAACCGAGAGCTTGGTTGGTGCGGCAGAGGGAGGCCAAGGTAGTGGAGTAGGTTCCGTAGATCGAGGGGATCCAGAGAGGAAGGGAGAGACTCCGCAAATCGCGCCTAGGGCGACAGGGAGCGGCGTCCTGAGGAAGAAGATGAGCTTGGGGTCTGTTGGATGAAATTGCCCTTCGCGGGCTATAGAGCTGGACGTTTCAAGTGAGGGCAGTTCTGTAATTTGGTTATGTTTCCCAATCAAGCGCATGCATGGGATAGGTGACGTGGCATCGTGCCATTGGCTCAAACATGTAATTCATACAAAATTCATATCTCGAGATTCGTAACTCCGATTAGGACAAGTGATATATGAATTTTGATCAGAAAAATGCAAGGAATCCAATAAAAATATAATTGGAGCCTGGTTATGCTTGCAATTCGAAAAGTAATAAAAGTTATCAACTTTAATGTATTAATGGTAAAGAAACCCTACTTTGATATGATTAATGTGATTAATAGGGTTTAATGAATCATTAGGGTTGATATTAACTTGTTAAATGTAAAAAGGAACATTGAGTTCAAAAAGGAAGAACTTTGCACATGATTAGTTTAATTTAGAATTTATATGCTTGAAATTGGAAAAATACATAAAGTTATCCTCTTTAATGATTTAACTAAGGAAAAGCCCTTAGATTTGATAATAGATGGATAATTCAAGCTGATATTAACCTGTTGTTAATAAAAGTGAAAATAGGATTTGAAAAAGATGATCTTTTGATATAGTTGGTTTAACTTAGGGTTCTATGTACATGAATATGCCTTAATGGGATTAGAAACCCTAATTTATGTTGATATGAATTCTAATGGTTTTAATTGTACAAATCGAAGAATAAAATGGAGATATGATGATTCAAAGATAAATTGAGTACCAAAGACCTTTAATGTGAATTATTCAGATAATTAGTGTTTCCTAGTGTATAAAGGTGGAAATAGTAATAAATAAGGTTCATATATGTGAGTTGAACTATAATGGAAAAAAATGATTTGTCAATTTGAAAGAAACCAAAGATGATAATTAGCCTTAATGTTTTGGATATGACCTAAAAGGATAAAGATAATAGTTTTAGTGTGAAAGAAACATATTAGATTTAATTGACATTCAATTGTGCCTATGATGCAGAAAGTAGGGTTTGTGAACTAAAAGAGCATTAAAAGTGATAAATGCAAAATGAAGGCTAAAAACCTAATAAAACCCTAAGGGTGGCCTAGAAATTATAAGGTGGAATCCAAGTTGATCTTGTGGATGTTTTGAATAAAACAATGACATTTGGATGTTATGCATTATTTTCAGGATATTGTTGATTGCTTGTTAGTTGTGTTGAATGTTAATGCATGGACATCAAGTTACTATGGATCAGGTATGTGGTTACGATTATGAATAACCGCTATAGTTTCCCGATGTATTCTCAGATGTTTAATCGCATTGAATGCAACTATACTGTTGGATGTTTATTTATTTCATGCCACTATAAAGTGACTATGATTATCACCATAAATGTGCATGTAACACTGGCTAGATCCGGGTCCACCTCTGTTACTTTGAAAAAGCTAAAAAGGGGTAATCCTAGACTAAGGTCTAGGTTGCCGTGAGTTAGAGACTCTTTAGCAAATCCTGAGTTAAGGAGTGGACTACTTACGAGTAGTGCCATGTGACTCAACCCTAGAAATTGGTTCGCTTATAGGTGGATCATGAGGGGTTTAATGGGGACAACACAGAGGATAGGGTACTCTTGGATCGCGGAGTTATATCTAAAACGTAATATTGGTTGTTAAATAAGTAATTGAATGATTACATTGTTATCATAGTTGCATGTTTACTGTTTCCCCCACATACCAGCTACGGCTGACCGACGTTTTGTTTGTCGGCGTTTTAGGTACAATGAAAAGAACAAACAGTAAAGTGGCACATGTGATTCTAAATGAGAATTAAAGTGCAAAGGAGGATTAGATAGATTAGTATCGGTGTGGATAGAAGAGTAGAGATCCAAGTTTTCAAAAGGTATGTAAAGAAAATTTTTATTACCATTTTCAGTATAGTCTGTTAGAATTTAATAATTTTTTATGGTTATATGTCGAACCTTTGATCCGGGATTAATGGGTGCGGCTCAACCTCTTGGTCTCCCTTACTTGGGGGTTATCGGGAGGTGGGGTCATAACATTTGGTATCAGAGCTTGGGTTCCTCAGTTAACCATTAATAATTATTAAATTTTACAAACTCCATAGAACCCAAGGGAGTTATTAGAGGATTATCTGAAAGACGGAGGTGTCTAGAAAAGGATCACGACCGGGGGTTGGCAAGATTTTCCTCCGCACCGCTAGTCGGAATACGAGGACTCACGGATCTGTGTGACTGCCTGGCCAAAGTCTTAGGGTATGAATCGAAATAAGATACCTTTAGGACATCTCATCTTATTCATCCCTTCTCATCACAAAAATTCTGATAAGGACCTAAAGGATTAGGGTTTTCTCTCTCCTCCTCACCCTCTTAAGGTATGGGTAAAGTTAATAAGGTTTAAGGAATCCTCCATCAAATTAATGAAAAGCATGTAAATAAGATGTCATGGACATAAGCTTAATAGATTAAACGCAAATTAAAGAATAGATACATGCTTAGGTCGTATGACATAAGTTGTCATGTCCTCAGAATAGACCTGAGAGTAGACCTTCTTGTCAGGAGGATAAGTTAGTCTTGGAGATAGAGATCTCCATTGCAAGTAGAGACCTGGCACATCCTCTGAGGATGATGCTAACCCTAACCCTAAGTGAAGGTTAGAGAGAGATGAGTTGGACCAGGTGTTTGAAAGGACATGCCTTTAGGATGCCATATGATCCATGGGTGACCTAACACCTTTGGCAACCCAACCCTGGGAAGGTTCGTGCATGTTAGGGTAAAGGATAGCTCCTTAGATGGTGAGGTTAGTGAAGGACCTTAGAAACCCTATGGGCTTGTGCAAGTAGGGTATAACTGGCACCTGGGGCACGTTATAGTGCTGACAGTAGGATGAAACCCTGGATAAGGAATCATGATGGAGCATAAAGGGTTATGGATGATCTTGAGCAAACATAAGTTCGAACCTAGGCTTCACCCATGTAGAGCATACCTCTGAGGTTGAACCTTCATGAAGAGAGGACCTCTAATGGTGAGGTTGGATGTAGGGTTAGCTCTAGAGAGAGTAGGAAACCCCGCAAAAAGGTTGGAAGCCTAAGACCCTGAACAATGGATGATAATGGTTGCCTCATGATCGATCCCTGAAAGTTGATGATACCTTGGTTGTCTTGAGAGGGACCAACCCCTGAGAGAAGATGAAGCTTCTAGCACCTACGTGCCCATGGTAGGGATGTTTACCTTCTGGGGTAGGAAGAAGAGTTCCTTAGACCTAGAAAGGTTTAGTAGCAGGTTATGAGGCCTTGTACCTTGTTGGTTGTCCTTAAGGAGGACCCAATCCTAAGTGTTGCTTGAGTTGAAGGATGACAAGGAGTGCATATCATGCCTTTTTTCATGCTTGGTTTGTAGTTAAGAGACAGAGCATGCAATGAACCTAGGGTTCCTAGGCCTAAGAGGGGAAGTGGTATACCTAATGCTCATGATGAGAATTAAGTTTCTATAGTTTCAAGCATGGTACGCCTCACGAATAAAGGAAAAGGGAAGCCCCTTAAGTTTAAGGTATGTTTGGTGAACCCCCTTACAGCTAGGTTTATGATAAAGGGGAAAGTTTTATCTTGATCCAACATCGAGGAAAGAAGGATAAGTATGACCTAGCATGGTTCCGTAGGTGGTCTGGTTGTGCCTTAAAAGCATACTAGGGTTAAGCACAAGGTTGTAAACCCTAGACCTAAGGATGTTTGTGACCTTGAGGGCAAGAGTTGTAGTCCCCCCCCCATCCTGGGAGAGGGACCCTTGTGTAGGGTGGTTACTAGTTTTATGGGTTTAAGGTAACCTAAAGAAGTCCCATGGGATCTTGAGAAGCTAAGTGAAAAGTACATGGTATGAGAATGAACCCGTAGGCCCATAAGATATCCATCTCTAATTGCATATGAATGTGTTACCATGGAGGTAACTGATATGGGGCTTGACCAAGGTAGGCAAGTTGCCATGAAAGGATGAAAGCCAGCCCATGAATGCAGAAAGAGAGACGATGAAGACTTGGGTAAGGTTCTAAGTGAATATGTACTATGAGGGAGAATCCTAAGCCTATCCTAGGGTCAGGTAGGGATAAGATCGATGAAAGTAGGAGTTGCCTAATTCCCCAGTTGTACATGACCATAGGGTCGGAAGGTAACAACTATCATTGTCTGAGGGCCATGGGTTAGGAGATGGATCACCTTCATGAACTCATGGGACCCAAAGGGCGGATGAGTAGGGCACTCTCTTGATGCATGAGGGAAGAGGGATGACCCCAAAAGAGCCGGCACCCTTTAGACCTATAGGAGATGACCAAGGATGTAAACCTCAGTAGGTTCGAGACTAGTTTTCCATGGAAGTAACTTTGTTATCGAAATGATCGTAATAAAGTGACATATGAGGCACGTTTCAATTGAGATTTAAAGGTGTACTGGCAAGGTGGGATGTACCATCTCTATTCTTAGAACAGGAGGAACTCTGTATTTGGACTGCAGCCAAATGCTTATTTCCTCTTGTTATGGGGGTGAGAGATAGGACATTATGCATGTCATACACCAAGGATAAGAGATGATGTAGGTTGGAACGTTGCCATGAGAGATGGGGTAGAGAAGATAACCTATCCCGGTAAAGTGAATGATACATGGATGGCTTGCTAGCACTAAGTGGAATGAGGTAGTCACCTTATGAAGATGTTTTTATCCTGAGATAAGTGGAACTTACAAGTTATACCAGGTTGAGTTTAGTCACCGTAATGATGAAATCAGAGGGTGTTCTTATTGAAGATAGACATAGAGTTTGAGGTAAGATGATAAGTGAAATACATGGAAGTGTATGTCTTCAATGTTACCTAATACCTAAAGGTGAGAGGTGGTAATGTATGCTCTGGTTAAGACTTGTTTGACTAGAAGCTAGAAGAGGTTGTTTGGCTAACCCTAAGTTTGAAAAGGAGAAGTGTTTGGATAACACTCAGATGTAACAAGATACTTGGAAAGGATAAGAGGTTGTTTGGTTAGCCAGTCTAGTCCTAGATGCAATGAAGGGATGGTGGTAGAACCTCAGGTGCACTTCTTTGGAAGAGAAGGTGATGAAACCCTGACAAGAGTGGTTTAGGGTTTCGAAGGAATCGATCTTGAAAGAATCATGACATACAGGAAATCATGATACACCATGGAAAATGGCAATAGCACGTTAGATGCTTAAGATGGGGTTGCATGTGGTTTATGGCCATGCAAGCCATGAGGTAAAGGACGAACCCCAGTAACCCAGTGTATCGATATAAAGGACAAAAGAATCCCTGAGAGGGAATGAGAGCTCAACACTATGATGATTGTGATAAGTCTTCCCTGGATCGAGGAAGGTCGAGATACAATGTGGGTTATGGTAGGTCACCTTACCTAGATAATATAAGAAAGAAAGAGTTCTGTCAAGGGACAGATCTAGTTGAACTACCCATGAGAGAGATGGTTCAACTACACTATAAAGCAAGTTCAAAGGTTATTGAGTTGGAACTAAAGGTTCCCTTCCAAAAGGTGGAAGTAGGTTCATGAAGAACTCAATGTTAGTACAGTTTATCACCCCAATGGTTAATATGATCCAGACTAAAGGGTATGATGAGGGCATGTGTGCTCGTTCAGGGTGATATCTAGAGACAGTTCTTGTCCTATGAAAGATGTGACAATGACCACCATAGCCAGTATCGGGTTTTATATGAAGCTCTATAAGGGAGGTTGTGTCGGTCACCACTTCAGTAAGGTGATGTTGGTGAAAGGACCACATGATGGTTAGAAAAGTACCACATGATGGTTAGAAAAAGGGACCCCAGTGCGTGTAGATGAAGTCACTTTGATTGTGCAAGGGCTGAAAGGAGCCTAGAGACGATGAGAGTCATGAACAGATGCAAAGTAGACTGACATACCAGTTACTGTGGGAGAAAATGTGACATGAAAATCCGACCCCTCTGAGCAGCAGCTGAGAAAGCTGAGTCCCCGATACATGGGTCCATTAGAGATGAATGGGTGGAGATGGTTAGGTTTTGACCCTACCCTCAGGATAAAGTAATGTGGGATGTTTTCCATGTGTCCAATTTAGAGCACTATGTGAGGTACTCCGACCATGTGCTAAGCAATGAACCTAGTGAGCCCCAAGGGAGGCTGAAATGGCATGAGTCGCCTGTGTAGTTTATAGACGCCAGGATGAAAGGACTCAGAGAAAAGAATATGTGATAATAAAGGTTCTTTGGAAATGCCATGGGTACGGCAAAGCCACATAGGGGCCAATGATGGACATGGAAAAGTTTTATCCTGAATTGTTTGTTTTCTTGTTTGAATTTTGAGGACAAAATTCCTATAAGAGGGGAAGGATGTTACAACCCCAATTTTTTTGGGTTCAAGTGGTGAGAAATATAATTTCTCATATTAAAGATGTTTGAACAAATAATCATATATTTGGTTGAGAATAATTGGATTTCGTTAAGATAGCCTTGTTGTATGATTTGTGGGCTTTATTGGCTATTGGGCCCAATAAAAGGAAAATAACAAAGGAAATTCAATTAGTAAATGGATAATTGAATTTTAAGAAAAGAAATATGTGGAAACCTCTAGAAGGCAAATCCAAAGAGGATTTCGTGCCTCTTGGGTTCCTTGGGTACCAAGGAGTCCAAGGTTGCAAAAAGAAAGCAATAGAAAAAGAAAAGATTAATTAAGTATTTCTTTATGAAGAAAGAAATTGGGAAATAATGATATAATGTGGAAAATGAATGAAAAGAGACATAAATGAGATTTCTTGGGGAAATTTCGTATCCATGAGGTTTCTAATATTAAAAGGAATGTTAATAAGGAAAATAAAAGAGAAATAAAAAGAAAACCCCAAAAAGGAATATTTAAATGAGAAATAAACAAGATAATGTGAAATAAGGCATAAAGATGCATCTAGAAGGATAATAAATATCCTTGGAAAAGGATTTCGAAATAATAAGATTTATTGGGTGCCAATGAGCCCCAATAAAGGAAAAGGAAGAGAAAATACCTTAATTATAAAATAAAGAGGTAATGGGAATACATAATCCATTAATTATGTAATTTTGATTAAAGGAAGTGTTTTCCTAAGAAGATATATATATATTCGTGGCCAATAGATTAAAAGGCAAATAAAGAGAGTTAAGGAGAGGAATTTCGAATTCCTAATACTTAAAGAAAAGGGATATTAATGGTTAAAGAAGAGAGAGAGATGATTGCTCCTCAAATAAGGAAAATAAGTTTTCTTTCAAGAATCGGACTTGAGTCCTCGAGGGGGCACGCCTTAGGGCTTTATGCTCGCCCCTATATAAGGGTAGACTCTCCAGTCCGAGCCCAGAAGATTCCCCACATGGCTTCTCCTCTTCTTCCATAGTTTCTCCCATAAACCCTAACTAAAGTAAATCCGGGTGCTTTCAGAGCTGCGAGGCTAAATGAGGGAGTCGCAAGAGAGCCCTGTTGCGTCCGCAACAGCCTGGAGTGATTAGGAGGGCTTTTCTTCACCCTTGACGATCATGGCAGCAGCCGCACGGCTGCTTTGGGCGGCCGTGTTGCAGGTCTGCCCAGGTCCTATTTCCGCCACCATGAGCGCAACCAAGAGCTTGGTTGGTGCGGCGGAGGGAGGCCAAGGGAGTGGAGTAGGTTCCGTAGATCGAGGGGATCCAGAGAGGAAGGGAGAGACTCCGCAAATCGCGCCTAGGGCGACAGGGAGCGGCATCCTGAGGAAGAAGATGAGCTTGGGGTCTGTTGGATGAAATTTCCCTTCGCGGGCTATAGAGCTGGACATTTCAAGTGAGGGCAGTTCTGTAATTTGGTTATGTTTCCAAATCAAGCGCATGCATGGGATAGGTGACGTGGCATCGTGCCATTGGCTCAAACAGGTAATTCATACAAAATTCATATCTCGAGATTCGTAACTCCGATTAGGACAAGTGATATATGAATTTTGATCAGAAAAATGTAAGGAATCCAATAAAAATATAATTGGAGCTTGGTTATGCTTGAAATTAGAAAATTATTAAAAGTTATCAACTTTAATGTATTAATGGTAAAGAAACCCTACTTTGATATGATTAATGTGATTAATAGGGTTTAATGAATCATTAGGGTTGATATTAACTTGTTAAATGTAAAAAGGAACATTGAGTTCAAAAAGGAAGAACTTTGCACATGATTAGTTTAATTTAGAATTTATATGCTTGAAATTGGAAAAATACATAAAGTTATCCTCTTTAATGATTTAAATAAGGAAAAACCCTTAGATTTGATAATAGATGGATAATTCAAGCTGATATTAACCTGTTGTTAATAAAAGTGAAAATAGGATTTGAAAAAGATGATCTTTTGATATAGTTGGTTTAACTTAGGGTTCTATGTACATGAATATGCCTTAATGGGATTAGAAACCCTAATTTATGTTGATATGAATTCTAATGGTTTTAATTGTACAAATCGAAGAATAAAATGGAGATATGATGATTCAAAGATAAATTGAGTACCAAAGACCTTTAATGTGAATTATTCAGATAATTAGTGTTTCCTAGTGTATAAAGGTGGAAATAGTAATAAATAAGGTTCATATATGTGAGTTGAACTATAATGGAAAAAAATGATTTGTCAATTTGAAAGAAACCAAAGATGATAATTAGCCTTAATGTTTTGGATATGACCTAAAAGGATAAAGATAAAAGTTTTCGTGTGAAAGAAACATATTAGATTTAATTGACATTCAATTGTGCCTATGATGCAGAAAGTAGGGTTTGTGAACTAAAAGGGCATTAAAAGTGATAAATGCAAAATGAAGGCTAAAAACCTAATAAAACCCTAAGGGTGGCCTAGAAATTATAAGGTGGAATCCAAGTTGATCTTGTGGATGTTTTGAATAAAACAATGACATTTGGATGTTATGCATTATTTTCAGGATATTGTTGATTGCTTGTTAATTGTGTTGAATGTTAATGCATGGACATCAAGTTACTATGGATCAGGTATGTGGTTACGATTATGAATAACCGCTATAGTTTCCCGATGTATTCTCGGATGTTTAATTGCATTGAATGCAACTATACTGTTGGATGTTTATTTATTTCATGCCACTATAAAGTGACTATGATTATCACCATAAATGTGCATGTATAACTGGCTAGATCCGGGTCCACCTCTGTTACTTTGAAAAAGCTAAAAAGGGGTAATCCTAGAGTAAGGTCTAGATTGTCGTGAGTTAGAGACTCTTTAGCAAATCCCGAGTTAAGGAGTGGACTACTTACGAGTAGTGCCATGTGACTCAACCCTAGAAATTGGTTCACTTATAGGTGGATCATGAGGGGTTTAATGGGGACAACACAGAGGATAGGGTACTCTTGGATTGCGGAGTTATATCTAAAACGTAATATTGGTTGTTAAACAAGTAATTGAATGATTACATTGTTATCATAGTTGCATGTTTACTGTTTCCCCCACATACCAGCTACGGCTGACCGACGTTTTGTTTGTCGGCGTTTTAGGTACAATGAAAAGAACAAACAGTAAAGTGGCACATGTGATTCTAAATGAGAATTAAAGTGCAAAAGAGGATTAGATAGATTAGTATCGGTGTGGATAGAAGAGTAGAGATCCAAGTTTCCAAAAGGTATGTAAAGAAAAATTTTATTACCATTTTCAGTATAGTCTGTTAGAATTTAATAATTGTTTATGGTTATATGTCGAACCTTTGATCTGGGATTAATGGGTGCAGCTCAACCTCTTGGTCTCCCTTAATTGGGGGTTATCGGGAGGTGGGGTCGTAACAACCTAAGTCACACTGGTCGGGTAAATCTATGTACTCTTATCATACCATATGTATGATTTCATTGTTTGAGTCCTCAACCTGAAGACATATGTCATCGAGTAACATCATTCTTTAGACATCTACTGTGTTTGTGTCATCATCTCATGATTGAGACAAACATTATAGACACAATTAGCTTTATTATTATCAAATCATGAAGTCTAATGTCACATTACAATCATCGTATGATTGGCTCTCTGTACATACATACCAACACATATATTGCATATCCTCACTCCTCAACTCTGTCAAATGGATTGAGGATCATTATAATATAATGGCTCTAACTTTTGTATCCTAACATAAAATTGAGTGATTTAAAAGACATTGAATGGAAATTTTAATTACCTAAAAACAAAGTTTATGCACTGATACATTTATACAATCAACTCATTGTTGATTCAACCAATTGGGTTAAAGGTTGAAGGAGATTCACACAATAGATAAGTCGTGTGACTCGTCTTATGAGTCGATTGACCAATTAAAAATAAAGCTCACAAGAAAATATAGTAGCTTCAAAAACAATGAGCCAGAGGCTCAAACATGAGTTTCTTGACTCATGTGTGGTAAATCATTCCCGAGTAAAGTTCAGTGGCTCTCCGAGATGACTGACTGAAAAGTATACCCCGACACTGATTGGCTCTAGATTACACATACAATGTTGGAATTAGATTATTCAAATTGAGCTGGAAGTGTAAGTCAACTATCTACTAAAAGAGTATATTTAATGACCATTTTAGTGTTGGAAAATATGACATCAGATAGGCAGTGGAAACAAAATTTTACTGACATATTTCCCATTAACCAGCAGGTCGTGTCAATAACTATGCAATGGTAAGGATGGTTTCACAAAGATATACTTGGCCCTAGAGAAAGTCTAGTGACAATTCTCATCGATTTAGATGCACACTCTATCTTTGATGGTATCTATACAGCTCCTAGTTGCACTGGGACTTGTCTGACAGCTCCTCAACAGACATCAAACTCGAGCAACTACTGCAACAGCTCCTCTGATCTCACCACGGACTGCGAGTTGACATTGCCCTCCTAGCAGAAGCCAAAGGACTCCTGCCTCTAGAGTAGTCCACACAGACCAACTAGAACTCTTGTTGTCCTAGTAGAATAGACAAGAAGGAGCTGTCCCTCCCATTGGCATACTAGTCACCAACATGCTCTCCGACAACAATGATCCTCAGTTGTTTATCTCCCGTGGCTATTCCTCCCCAGTCGGGTAGGACTTGCCTGGGCTCTCATGGTTACCACAACCAGAGAGGACAACAATTATCAAAGCAACTAATTCTCAATTATCTATGTAGTAGTTATGCTATGGGAAGCCCCCAGTACCCCTCTATATATAGGAGGGGTTAGGGTCAGGGTTCCCAGACCCCAACCAATGTGGGACTAAATCCGAAGTGGAAAGGATAGGAAGATCTTGAATTTTTGCAACAATTTTAGAAGTCTCACAACCTTTGTGCGCCAAAACGGTCATATTTCCCGCAAGATGGTCATCTAACACACAATACAGTCATTTTTCTAAGCAAAAACTATCATTTCACACTTTCCAGTTCTGCACATATGTTGGCAATTCAATTCCAATTAGTACTCAACTTGATGTCAACAACAATCCTTTGTGCAATCAAATTGCACCCCTAAAATGGGCATCTGGTGTAAACGAGACGGGTGTCTCACACCATCTAGATGACTATCGCAAACAAGTGAAACGGGCGTCTCACATCCCAAGTCGGGCATAATTCTAACCAATGTATAATACAATCAGTCTGACACCCTAAATGACAGTCTCAACACTTGAACTAATTGTCTGCCAGTCCAGTCAACTGATTCATTGTGTGAATTGAAATACCTAAACACTTTAGTAATCAATTCAATTATCATTCAAGATCAAACACCTCTTCTAGATGAGTTCCTATGTGTGTGATCCTATAGGTCTCATATCACGTTGGCATTGAATGTCCATAACAAGCTTATGACATCACAAGCAATGAGCAGTGCCTAGTTGCACATCAATGCTACCCAATTGAATGGAAAGTTGGGGATCAACTTCAACCAACAATATGTGTATGGTGTTATAGTGAATGTATAGTTCCTTTGTCATTGATATCCAGATTGAACTAGAGGCATGGAGTAGTCATCCTCGTCATTATTTAATCTTATTCTTTGAACCACAGCAGACTGCATCAGATATATGTAAGTTCAATATCATATATTGACTTACATGCATATGGCCATACTTTTCTCAATCTCACTAATTAAGAGGCCTTGGATATCATACTCCTATAGAAGGGACAAATCTGATCTCTATCACTCACAGTCAGTCCCCATGAATCAAAGTCACCCAATCATCGCCGTTATAACAACCTGTATTTTAGGACTGCGTTTGATGATTTCAAAGTATACCCAAACGACATGTGATGAGTGCAGTGATTTTAGGTCTAAGAACTACAAACACCACCATCACTGTAAGAGCTGACTATGACTTCCATGATGATGTCTTCCATGTGTTAGTGTCATGGTGGGTATGTTTGATACACTTTCTCTAACATGTATCTATGTTCTTGGTTTGATATTTCCATATCATGGGTAATGAGATTTAGTCATCAACCAACTCACACTCTGATCTTATGTGTCATTGTTGTCTATCAACCTTCCACAATAACAAACCGATTAGGGACATTATGAGAATGTATACACTCTTAACATCCGTATGATCTCATTCTTCCAAGTCACATACTTGAATACATACATCATTGAGTAATATCATTCTCTAGACATTTATTATGTTATTCATTATCTCATAACTGAATATACAAAATAAATTAGAAGCTTACCTTTATTATTAATCAAATCATTTATGTGTTATGCCATTGCAATCATCATATGATTGGCTTTCTAGGCATACATACCAATAGACTCACACTTGCACTTAGGGCCAATCACCCACATATCACATCCTGAGTGACCTTACATGAACATCATGCTTCTATTGTGCAAGTGCTTTTATACGGGGTTTAGCAACATTTTCTTTAAGTTGGTATTTTACAAAATTCTCATCTCTTCGGTGTATGACTACTCGTATGAGATGGAAGTGATGTAGTATGCTATCTGAGATTTCCATCCTAACTAGTAGCTTCATTGTTGTCATCAATATTTCTACTGTATCATCAATGGTTGGAACCTCACACAAGTTCATCTGTATGGACTTCTTGATCCATAGAATATCCTCTGCCATTCTTATAACATAGAGATACTCGACTTCTTTTGTAGATTTGAACAGCTGTCATTAGGTCGGAACCCTTTCTAGCTTACAGTTCTCATTTTTCATCAAACATAAATTTAGATTGCGGTCATTTTGTCAGTCTGGAAGCTTGCATGGGTGTAACCCTTTACATCCAACTCTTCCTTATTACCATAACTAAGGAACCAACCCTTTAAGTGCTTCATAAGAACCTAAGGATGTTCTTTATGGTAGTTAAGTGACTATCACTGGTATCTGACATATACCCTCTCATCATGTCTAATACATACGGGATTGCTAGGCAGGTATATATATGTCTTCTCATCATGTAAAATACATATGAGATAACTAGATATCCTCTCATCATGTCCAATACATACGAGATAACGGGATAAGTACATAACATTGCATTCAAGACAAATCCATCCATGTGTTCCTACTCTTCATAAGAATTGGGACATTAGATTTTTAAGAGACTAACTCCATGTATCATGGACACATTTTCTCTCATTGAGTCTTGCATGTTGAACCCTTCAACATCTTTCCAATGTATGTTCTCTTTATTAGTTCAAGACACGTTCCAAATCTATATCTATAGACCTCTATCCCTATCACATAGAATGCTTCACCTAAACCCTTCATATAGATGGTGCTTTCCTTTCCAGGTTTTAACATTTGCAGGATAAGGATGTCATTCTACATCATTATGTAGAATATTAATATGCTCCCACCAAATCTTTTGTAATAACAGATTCCATCTTCATTCTGATTCAAGTCAAACCATGTGACTGTCTTGTTAAATAGAATATTCCAGGTCTGAGATGCTTGCTTCAATCCATAAATTGACCTTTGTAGCTTATAGACTTTATTTGCATTAATGGATTTATAAAACCATTAGGTTGTGTCACATACACATCCTTTTAATTATTCCAATTAAGGAATGTAGTTTTAACATCCATATGCCAAATCTCACAGTCAGGCTAAGCTGTAACAACAAGCATGATCCAGATGGATTTAACCATGGTACCTGGTGAAAGAGTTCATTATGTTCAACACCTTGAACTAGTTTGAAGCTCTTTGCAACCAATTTCCCCTTCCATGTTGGTCCTTTTACAAAACCCAAATGCACCCTATGGGTTTTACCCCTTTAGGTGGATCCAATAAGGTCATAACTTGTTGGTTACATGGAGTCCATCATTGATCTTATGGCCTCAAGCCATTTCTTAGATTTTAATCCCTCAATAGTTTCTAGGTAGGTTGTTGACTCATCTCTATGATCAACTCACCACCTTTTGAGTTATAAGATATCATAATCAAACCCAAGGTGTGTTCTACTAGAACTATGAGTTTTGTGTTTACGTAAGGAACTTGAGATTCCACAACAACTTGTAATTCTCTGTGTTCCTACTGTACCTTTTAAGGTTCTATGTTTTTCTTGTTTGTCTCGAGCATTTCGAATTCTACTTTTACTCCCACTGATTCCTTTGGAATTAATTTCCATGTAGGAATTCAACCATCCTAGCAACAAACACTTTGTTGTCATGTTGGAATATAAGTAGTATTCAACAAGATAACATTCATATGATTTGTGGATAAAGCCTTTTAAGAAACTATTTTCTTATACAAGCTTTCAATCCTAATCATTATAAAAGACGAATTGGGACACTTCCCATGCCATATCTTATATGGTGTCTTTTGAACCAATTAACACGGTACATTTTTTTAGTGTACAACATGTGCTAACAAGAAATTGTAAGATCATATAGATTTTATTGATAATCTCACCATGACTTAACAAGGTGTGATTCCTTCTTTCTGATACACTCCAATGATACATTATCATTGTGTTTTAGGTGGAGTTCATCATGATACTCTATCACGATCTCCCAGAAGGTCCTCAAACTCTTGGTT
Source organism: Alisma plantago-aquatica (assembly GCA_963693085.1). Lineage (NCBI taxonomy): Eukaryota > Viridiplantae > Streptophyta > Magnoliopsida > Alismatales > Alismataceae > Alisma > Alisma plantago-aquatica. The sequence continues at coordinate 413,061,064 of OY856409.1, forward strand.
AAAATATTTCAACATTGACCACATCAATGTATCTTGATACTTTACCAAGTGAGTTACGTATTTCATTCATAATCTCCTTGAACACTTTAAGAGATTCTGTATAGAATGGGACCTGATAGTGGATCCACTCTTCATTGAATTGAAGAATAAGTCCATCCATTTCCAAATAAGAAGGAAAGGAGGAATTTCATTCATATCTCAAATGGTATACATATCAAAGCATGAAGCTTATAAGCAGTGGAAACAAAACTATTACAAAGTTATAGTGTGTATCATTATACAATTGTTCCTCACTGTAGAAGGTAATATTACAAAAAACTTGAATTAAATACAATTAAATCTGGTAGCAGAGAGAAACCTAGCCATTTCATGTTATCCTTAAGTCCATGTCATGTAGGTGATTTTCTTGAGTCCTTGTCTTCTAATGTACCTACACCTGGGTAGAAGGGAACTTCACCCAGAAAATAGGAAACAAGTATAGGTCAGCAAAGGTTGAGTATGTACATATAATAAACACTTTTGACATATATTGGGTTAAAGGTCCAAAAAGATATGTTCCCACGAGAAGGGGGATATTTGCAATTAGGTGATTTAAAAAAAATAACAAGAGAAATGAGGCATAATTCAAAGTATTAGCATGAGAATAAAATGTCATGCCATATCAAATAACAACAATTTTAATTTAAAGTAATAAAGATGTTCATGCATAACAATGTAGACTAAATATACCTAAAATAGGGCCATAACACCATATGATCGTGGCCTAAAAATAAATAAGGATGGAAACACACACCCCGAGCGGAATACGCACGCCCTATATAAATATGGTTGTACATAAGTACCACTATTCTAGATATTCTAGTCAAGCATGTAGCATGCATAAATAGAGAGGCAAGACCAGCATTTTAGTCAATTTCACATAAATGACAATCATAACAGGAGGGGTCCAAGACCCATCATAAACAAAGTATCTCAAAAACCAAATGAATATATTGAATTAAGAGCAGGAAAAATATAAATGTCCAAACAAATGGATTTTCAAGTAGAATAACAGTTCAAGAGATACCTCATTAAATGAATGTAGGTTTCAGTCAAATAATGCCCAAAATAAAATAGAGAATGTCCATGCCTTATGATCAGTCTTAAGTATTCAACAACACTCCCTAAGCTCATAGTTAGGGCCTTTACAACCTAATCATCATAATTGTACATTCAATAATATAAATTCTATTGAATTCATTACCAAGAAAAACGATCCTATTGTAAAACAGAAATCTGGTCTCTAAACCCATTGCATTAATTTTTTTGTATTTTTCCAATTTCAAAATATACATTTTTATATATTTCTAGTTATCAATAATCTATTACAAATATTACAAGCTATAACATATATAATTATTTCAATAAAATCAAATGCACATGGCATGATATGACCTCACACCTGATTATTAGCTAACTGGGTGGGACAAGGCATATATGCCATTGCACTACAACCAAACACATGTAGTTTAAACCAGGTCAAGCTATGTAAGGTCATCCAAAACTGCAATTGTATCAATAATATCGTGAGAAAAACACAGATAGCACAAGCTTAAGCATGATCTACCAAAGACCATGGAGTGGAGTTCTCTAGGTCCTCTCAAACACATCAAACCATTACTGTACTGAGGTGGTCATAAGTGATGACAACACCTTCTTCCATAGGGAAGACAGGGAAAGAGCTTGAGAATCCAAGGCACGGTGCCCAGTGAGTCCAAAACATAATTGGTTGGGAGTAGCATATGATAGAAAAATCATGTAGCCAAGGACTGATAAGAGCCACGAGGGATCTAGAGAACGCATTCATCTCCAGCATAGTAGTGGCATGGTCAAAGATAGGGTTATTTAGGAACTCGTGAGAAATCATTGATTTAAAACCATAATGACAAGATACTCGCACCATTGATGATCTATTGAGAAACAAAAACCATGCAATCCATGAAGAACTAACAAAAAACCTAAAAAATCATCCATTCCTAAAGCCTTTAGCTTCCTTTCTCCTTTCCAGACCTGTCAGGCCAAACAAATAAAGCAGGCAAATGATCCTTGGACCAAGACATCACCTCCTCTAATTTTGGAATGGAGAGGATCCAATAGAATCACTAACCACACAGAACTAAAATTTGTAAACCATTCATGATCTCACAATGAAGCTAAAGGATTGGCAGTAAGGTGAGAGACAACCCACACATGAGAACAACTAAGGAAAAGAACGTAAAGGGAGGAGACGATTGTGTGCATACCATAATGCGAGAATGATTTCCTGAAGGAAACAATGTCTCATGCCCATCCACTATCTACGACATACCTAGTGGCAACCTAAAGGTGAATCTCGAGGACTCTACCCAACAATGAGGAGTAGAAGAAGGGAAAGCTCAAAAGCATGTAGATCCTCTACCAGCTACTGCTAGCAGCATGAGTATTCTCTCTGCCCATGCCACTAGGTACAGGGAGAGCAAACTATTGGCGGTTAGGTTTAGGCGAAGAAGAAGGGACACATGGAATATATGCAAGGTTTAGGAGGTGAAGCGGCTGGAGAAGGAGGACAGTGTCACACTCAGGACTATTGACAGTAGATACTACACATCTGGTGCTGGTGGGGTGGTGAAAGTAGAGGAGGAGGAGAGAAGGGTGTGCGGAGGGGAAGAGGAAGAAGTGGAGAAGGAAAAGGATGAGGATTATCCTAACGTGGATGGGAGAGGGTGGTAATGACTACAACATTGTTTTCCTCAAATCAAAGACCATCGGGGAAATAGTTGGGTGTGTAAAAGAAGGTGGCGAACCACTCTCCATCCGATCAAGTCAGTGAAATTCTCAAATCATTGGATAGCGAGAAAGTAGCACAGCAAAATAAAGAAAAAGGCATTGTGACAAGGTAATATCCGTGACATATTCTATTTAAGTGTGACTGAATGAAAATGAGAAACTTTAATAAAACTGAGGTGTTATATTAATTAAATTATTTAGGCCTAGGTTATTCAATGCATTTATTTACTAATCCAATTGTATGGGTTATCTTTATTCAAATAATGTCAAATTTTCTAGGTAGGCTATTTCAGACACAAGGAGTTTGAATATGGCATCAATTTCTCCTTTTCAGTATGTATCATGTTAGATACTATTACTAGTGTATTAAGCCTATATTTAATGTATTTACTCCCCTGTATTACTTCGTTGCGATGTGGTATCTCATATTCATTCAGTTTCCTTTATCTCATACTCTTAGTTGTCTTATAATGTGTCAATTTTCTGAAAAGGAGTGGCTCAAGTGGTCAAGCACGATGTCTCCTCATGAAGGGGCCCGGGTTCAAATCCCAGTCGCCGCCTTGGTTTACCACCCTTCCGGACGTTCGGCCTCCGTCACGAGCGTGGGAGAGGGGGAGAGAATGCCTCTCTTTATCCCATAATGTGTCGATTTGGACCCAAGCCTATTATTGGGTATAATTGTACCTCAAATCTTATTGATGCATGTATTATTGTCATTTCCTCCTTCCATATCATTTTAAAAGGGTACCTTTGAATACATGGTACTATTTGTCTTCAACTATTCCTAATACAGTTCAAACTAAGTAGATAGGTAGGTTCTATTTATTAACATAATTGAAAGGGGTCTAGAAGAAGGGAGGATCAAATTATATATCCAAGATTGGGTATATGTTACAGATTCATACTTTTATTTCATTAAATACAAATGTCAATATCTACTAATAGCATCAGTAAATATAATGAGGTACTTGTAACTACCTTTAGCATTCATAACAAAAGGTCTTGTGTACATCAGTATGTACCAGCCCCAATAGAACAATTAATCTCCCACTACATCTAGTGACGATCTCTTATCATATTGCCCAATAAATAAGACATGCATGTCTCTATTGAATAACCACAAGAGTCTAGATAGCCATCATATGGATTCTAGAAATGTATTTTTCATTTATGCACTTTAAATGACAATTATATAGGTATTTAATGTTTGTGTCATAAAGTCATTCAATATATGTGCCATACACATTTCTCTCTACAACTATCAAGTGTAGTTTGTGAAACATAGGACATTGCCATAAAAGATCATATCTCTTAAAATGAAACATAAAGTCCTTGTCATACAAAACATTTAATGTTTTCATCAATGGAAAATGCATAATAGCAATTCACTAATTCTATTATGTGCCCATGAATGATGATTCCCAACTGTAAAGGAAGCAACCCTTGCTCCACACAGTTCTACAATACTTCTTCTTAGGTCCTGAAGTGGAGATTTCTATATCTACCTTCTTCCTGATATCCTCTTTGAAGAGGATAATTCCTTTCCAATGTCCAAACAAGTGACAATGGTGGCACTTTCTTTTCTTTATCCTTTAAGTGAAAAGAACATATTCCTTTTACACATACCCTTCTCCATATACTGAGTGCAGAAGACTTGGGCTTCAGCTTAGCCTCAGAACACTTCTTAGCCTTGCCTTTTCCCTAGGACTCACTTAAACTGATCATTATCACATATTTGTCCTTCTTCCATGCTTTGGCGTCAAAATGCCAAGCATTTGATAAGCTGACTATATGATTCATGCAATGCTTGCATAATCATATTCATGTTCAACTCTTAACCTAAGAGAAATCCCAATCATTCCACGTGTCCAACCATATTGAGCACATAAAGCTCTACTGGACCTCCCTTTGTCAGTTTGCACTCAATTAGTGCATTGGAGACATTATACCTTCTTTGCTTTACATGATTCTTAAGATGTGTTACCATCTCGAGAATGTCCATGTTTTTTCATGTTGTTCATGCAACTCATAGTTCATACAACAGAGCATTAAGTATTCAAATGTCTGTGGCATCATTGGCATGCTTCCAATAAGCATCCATTTAGCCTTAGGCCCATTTGGAGCGGGTTCCTCTGGCATTGGTCTATCAAGGACATAGAGTTTCTCTCATTGATGAGAACATTTCTCAAAGTCCTTAACCAATTGTGGAACTTTATCCCATTTTTTTCCTTCTTATAGACTGATTGTAATTTGAACGTGTTTGACATTTGATTGTACAAAGAAATGTTGCAAATTTTCAAAACATTTTTGATTTAGTTTGATTTGATAAATTTGATGATATTAATTAGGTCTTTAATTAACTACCGCTCATACTATTTTATTCGAATTGATAGCCCTCAATATTAATTTAGAATATTGTAGTGTACAATATTTTAGTGGGACAAGATCCAAAACAACTGCATTAATACCCAACGAACGTTGGCGCTCATGACCAATTATTAAGGTAGGAAATCATGCCAATTGCGTCATATGCAACTCTTGTATAGATGATATACGTAACTCCTTTCCATGATCATCTACATGCCTTTGGGCCCAGACTCTCTGAGAATCACCAGTCAAGCTTGACCCAAAAGTTGACATGATAATAATGCACCCTGCTTGGCGGACCCACATTATTACCATCACACTTCCACAAGATAGACGACACACCTCCCTTGGGGAGCTCACACTTGGTCGATCAAGCTTTTCATGTGTGCCGCTTTTGGAAAGCATCTAACAGTTGATATTTTATATTTGAGGGAGTTTGTATGCATAAATACATATACTATATCCAATCACCACATATATAGTACATATCATATACATGCTATAACCACAAATGAGAACATGCAATAAATAAAACACATAAGCGATGGTTATGGCCATACTAATGTAATTCCTTAGAGCCACAAGGAATTACTACCATCTATGATCTACATCATATGCAACCTGTTGTTGGTAAAAATCTATGCTCGAACCAATCCGGGTTGATCGGTTCAACTCTTGAACCAATCGACTTGCCTCCTGGTTGCTAGGTTGGGATCCTCTAAAGCGATCGTCAGCTTCTCAGGTCCAAGAAGTGTTTGGACACCTCTAGTTGGTCAATTGGGCCACCAGTTGATCAGTTTGTCCTCCTGTCGTCTGGCCTCCTCGGTCCTCCAGTCGATCAGGTCGTCTTATGAGCCATTTGTTTCACTTTTATGTAGATCGTCATCTCATGTCGAAACATAAATGAAAACTATCCTATCTTTTATTACATTATATATGGGGAAAACCTCGAGTTACATTTCAGGAGAAATAGGAAGAAGAACATTAATTTACATTTAGAAAGGAGAGAGATGTTGGGTACACATATTGATTAACAATAGGAATAAATAACCACAACCATGCACACAAGATTTGGGTTTTAGCCATAACCATACTTTACATCCACCATCAAAATTGATTTTATGGCGATGCATGTAAATTGCATATATATATATATATACATATATATATATATATATGTTTGGGTTCTTTATGTGGTGATTAGATAGACGTGCACATCAACCAATTTAAATATTCACATTGCTTGCAATAAATAAACCTGATAGAATAAAAAATATGATCATATCGATTATCCCAAAACATAATTAATTGACGTGGCTCTGATATCATTGTTGGAAAATACAAAATCAGATAGCCAGCAAAAATAAAATTTTACTGACATATTTCCCATAAATAAGCAGATTGTGTCAATAACTATACAATGGGAAGGATGGATTCGTGAAGATATACCTGGTTTTGGAGCAAGTCCAACAACAATCCTCGTCAATGTAGATGTGCACTCTATCTTGGACAGTGTTTGTGCAGCTCCTAGTTGCATTGGGACTCATGTGACTCCTCCTCCATGGACATTAGACTCAGACAACTGCTCCAACGGTTCCTCTGATCTCGCCACAGACTACAAGTTGATGTTGCCCTCCTAATAGCAACTAAAGGACTCTTGCCTCTAGAGTAGTCCACACGAACCAACTAGAACTCCTGTTGTCCTGCTAGAATGGACATGAAGGAGTTGTCCATCTCATTGACTTACTAGTCACCAATACGCTCTCCCACAATAATGATCCTTAGTTGTTTCTCTCCTGTGGCTATCCCTCTCTAGTCGGGTAGGACTTGCCTGGGCTCTCGTGGTTACCACAACTAGAGAGGAAAACAATTGCCAGAGCAATTGATTCTCGATTTTATGTGTAGTATTTGTGCTCTAGGAAGTCCCCAATACCCCTCTATATATAGGAGGGGTTAGGGTCAGGGTTCCCAGTCCCCAACCAATGTGGGACTAAAGTGGGAGTGGAAAGGACCAGGAGATCTAGAATTTTCACAGCAATTCTAGAAGTTTGAAAACTTGCGTGCTCCAAAATGGTCGTCTTGCCCAGTGAGATAGTCATTTCACTAAGTGAAATGATCATTTTGCACTTTCCACTTCTGCACATATGTCGACAATTCAAATCCAATTAATACTCAACTTAACCTCAGCACCAATCCTTTGTGCAATCGAATTGCACCCCCAAAACAGGCGTCTAGTATAAACAAGATGAGTGTCTCACACCATCCCAGACGGTCATCTCACATAGGTGAAACAGGAGTCTCACAGTCCAGTTCAGGCATAATTCCAACCAATGTATAATACAATCAGCCTAACACTCCAAATGATAGTCTCAACACTTAAACTGATTGTCTGACAGTCCAGTCATCTCATTTGTTGTGTAAATTGAAATACCTAAACACTTTAGTAAACAATTCAATTATTATTCAAGATCAAACTCCTCTTCTAGATGAGTTCCTATGTGTGTGATCCTATAGGTCTCATATCACCGTTGGAAGTGAATGTACATAACAAGCTTATGACATCACAAGCAATGAGTGGTGCCTAGTCGCACATCAATGCTACCTAAGTGAACGGAAAGTTGGGGAGCAACGGCAACCTACAATCTATGTATGGTGTTACAATATTTGTATAGTTCCTTTGTCACTGATATCTATATTGAACTAGAGGCATGGAGCAGTCATCCTCATCATTATTCAATTTTGTTCCTTGAACCAAAGCAGATTGTATGAGATATATGTAAGTTCAATATTATATATTGACTTACATGCATATGGTCATACTTTTCTCAATCTCACTAATCAAGAGACCTTGGATATCATACTCCTATAGGAGGCACTAGTACATAAATGGGTTATAACGTCACTACCTGTAGGGTCGGTTTTTGCAAATAACTGACCTTATATGTCTAAAAAAATGCGGGCACCACTTAAGACCTCTTGGGTCGATTTTCTTAAAAAAACAGACCTTGTAGTGTAACTCTATAGGGTCGGTTTTCCAAATAACTGACCTTATATGTCTATAAAAATGCGGGCACCACTTAAGACCTCTTGGGTCGCTTTTCTTAAAATAACCGACCTTGTAGTGTATCTCTATAGGGTCGGTTTTCCAAATAACCGACCTTATATGTCTATAAAAAATGCGGGCACCACTTAAGACCTCTTGGGTCTTCGCGCGGCAAAAATTTGCTTGATTTTGGCTTCGTGCGTCGATCTATAGGGTCGGTTTTTCCATATAACCGACCTTATATGTCTACAAAAAATGCGGGTTAGACATCTTGAATCCAGTTTGCCTTCACACATGTATAAGCACCTCTAGGGTCGGTTTTTTTCCAAATAACCGACCCTAAAGGGCTCCTCGGTCGACAAATTTGTCGACCGAGATTTATTTTGGATCCAGTTAAGTTCACACATGTATAAGCACCTCTAGCGTCGGTTTTTTACTTTTAACCGACCCTAGAGCTCTTCTCGATCGACGAATTTGTCGACCGATAACCTCTCGGTCGACAAATTCGTCGACCGAGAAGGAGCCAAATTTCACGTGTATAAGCACCTCTAAGGTCGTTTTTTCCTTATAACCGACCTTAGAGCTCCCTCGGTCGACGAATTTGTCAACCGATAACCTCTCGGTTCACAAATTCGTCAATCGAGAAGGAGCCATATTTCACGTGTATAAACACCTCTAAGGTCAACCGACCTTAGAGCTCCCTCGGTCGATGAATTTGTCGACCGATAACCTCTCGGTCGACAAATTCTTCATCCGAGAAGGAGCCAGATTTCACGTGTATAAGCACCTCTAAGGTCGGTTTTTCCTTATAATCGACCTTAGAGCTCCCTCGGTCGACGAATTTGTCGACCGATAACCTCTCGGTCGAAAAATTAGTCGACCAAAAAGGAGCCAGATTTCACGTGTATAAGCACCTCTAAGGTCGGTTTTTCCTTATAACCGACCTTAGAGCTCCCTCGGTCGACGAATTTTTTGACCGATAACCTCTCGGTCGACAAATTAGTCGACCGAAAAGGAGCCATATTTCACCTCTAGGGTCGGTTTTTTCTTATAACCGACCCTAAAGGGCTCCTCGGTCGACAATATTGTCGACCGACATAAATTTTGGATCCAGTTTAGTACTTTTCAAAACTTTATAAAGCATTGGGATCTCAATCCCTTGTCTCATTATTGGGAATTCACATCCCTCAATACCACCATCATCACATTGTGGGTTATTTGTTAATCCACAAGCTCATCAAGGTGTATGCATCCAAAGAGGGGGACATCAAGATTGGAGGGATGACTTTTCAAAACTTTATAAAACATTGGGATCTCAATCCCTTGTCTCATTGATGGTGAGTTTCCCTCACACTTTTCAACACAGACAACATCAAACATGTTTTGGACCTAAAATCACAAGTGAAGACAAGCACAATGTATCTTGTATTGAGCATTCCACCTTCATGACCCCATCTTGTAGTACACTTATTGCCTCATTAGTATTGGCTTATATCAGAAGAAAACAAACATCAAGGGGGTTGGAGGTCTAAGTGAACAATTCTTTGATAGACTATGTTGAATGATTATAGGGTAAATGTGGGTTATTTGTTAATCTACAAGCTCATCAAGGTGTATGCATCCAAAAAGGGGGACATCAAGATTGGAGGGATGACTTTTCAAAACTTTATAAAGCATTGGGATCTCAATCCCTTGTCTCATTGTTGGGAATTCACATCCCTTAATACCACCATCATCACATTTGCTAGATCTGGGTATTCAAACCCTTAGTTCATTACTAAACATGGTTATCACTTATCAGGTAACTATTACCTTCAGGTCATCTGACCAAGGTATTCAAGATACTTGTTACACAAGCATCTCACATAACTCACTAGTCATATTCAACTTCTTGTTGTCACCTCATGCAATACAAAAACAACATCACTATTCCCTAATTAGGGTTAGAGTTTCCAATCTTTATGAATTAGGGTTTCACATAACATCATCCCATGTTAAGGTTTCACATAACATTACCCCATATTAGGGTTTTATACCACATCACCCTATATTAGGGTTTCACATAACATCATCCCATATTAGGGTTTCACATAACATTATCCCATATTAGGGTTTCACACGACATCACCCTATATTAGGGTTTCACATAACATTATCCCATATTAGGGTTGTATAAGCACCTTAGAGCTCCCTCGGTCGACGAATTTGTCGACCGATAACCCCTCAGTCGACAAATTTGTCGACCAAGAAGGAGCCATATTTCACGTGTATAAGCACCTCTAGGGTCGGTTTTTTCCTTATAACCGACCCTAAAGTGCTCCTCGGTCGACAATATTGTCGACCGACATGAATTTTGGATTCAGTTTAGTTCATGCATGTATAAGCACCTTTAAAGCTCTCCTCGGTCGACTAATTTGTCGACCGATAACCTTTTGGTCGACAAATTAGTCGACCGAGAAGGAGCCAGATTTCACGTGTATAAGCACCTCTAGGGTCAGTTTTTTCTTATAACCGACCCTAAAGGACTTCTCAGTCGACGAATTTGTCAACCGACATGAATTTTGGATCCAGTTTAGTTCACGCATGTATAAGCACCTCTAGCGTCGGTTTTGTACTTTTAACCGACCCTAGAGCTCCCCTCGGTCGACTAATTTGTCGACCGATAACCTCTCGGTCGACAAATTTGTCGAACGAAAATGTCTTTGAGTATTTTTAAATAACCAAACACGGGCACCGCTTATCTTTAGTGTTAGTTTGTTTATTTTAACCGACGCTACAGGTCGAGTCTCTCCTTTAAAATGGTCGAAACCTAGTCTTTCTCCCCCGCGAAACAAAATTTCCGTTCTCTTTTTCTCTCCCGCGGTGTGGATACCTTTTCCGCCGCGGATACCTTCTCTGCTTCTCTCCCGTGAAGCTCTTGCCACCTCTTCACGCCGCCAAAGCCTTGCCTCCTCTCCACGAAAAGAGCTCGTCGTCGCCGCCTCTCCACACTTCCACGAAGGTCGTCGCCTCTCCGTGAAGGTCGTCTCATCCTCCACGAAGGTCGCCGCCGTTTCCAAGTAAGGTAGCCGCCGTTTCCAAGTAAGGTCGCCGCCGTTTGCAAGTAAGGTTCCCGAGTTCATTTCCGGGTTCGAATCTACATTTCTTAGTCTTGGTAAGTGAGATCTGTCTCTTTTTCTTTGTTTTTCTTGTTGTTTTATCTTCCCCTCTCTTCTTCTTAGCTGAATCCATGACGTTCCATGGTGGAGCTTGAGATAATGGTTGAAAACATCTTCCACTCTCTTCTTCTTACCTTTTCAACATAGGGTTTGCTTCCTTTTTGGAGAAGGAACCAACTTGGTGAAGAGGAGTGCCCAAGCTAGGGTTTCTTCCCCGTTTTTCTTCAATCTACCTTGCTGTTTGGAGTTTCTACATCATCTCTAAGGTGAGTTATATAACTTTATCCATGATTATTGTTCACTCTTACGTTACATGTACATGATTTTGCCTTAAAAATATTGATCCAAGTATAAAGATGTACCTTTACCTAGGGTATGAGCTTGTATGATAGTTTTTTGTATCATCTTAGATGAACCCTACATCTTGTGCATGATTTTTTTGATGGAAGTGGTAATCATAGACTTTGTTTGCATATGGATAGATTTTAATCTCTCAAAAGATGTATATTTCTAGGATTTCAAACTAATTTTTCCTCCTTATATTTCAAGCAATCTATCATTTTGTAAATTATGATGTGATTATGAATCATTTTTGTCATAAATGTGTGGTTTTGAATGGTGACGGTTGAGCATCAATGCAACCCTCTCCCAGAATATATGAATCTTCATTTCTATTTCAGTTTGAACATTTCAGTGTACCCCTCAGTCGAAAATTTTATCGACCGAAATATTTACGGTCGACAATTTTCTCGACCGAGGGGTACACTAAAATGTTTATTTAATTTTTTAGCATCGGTTATTCCAAAAAACTGACCCTGTAAACTCTCTCGGTCGACGAATTTGTCGACCAATAACCTTTCGGTCGACAAATTCGTCGACCGAGAAGGAGCCAGATTTCACGTGTATAAGCACCTTTAAGGTCGGTTTTTCCTTATAACCGACCTTAGAGCTCCCTCGGTCGAGGAATTTGTCGACTGATAACCTTTCAGTCGAAAAATTCATCGACTGAGAAGGAGCACTGAAGTGGTTATTAAATATTTAGCGTCAGTTATTCTAAAAAAACCGATGCTGTAAACTCTCTCGGTCGAGAAAATTGTCGACCAAAAATGTGTTCGGTCGATAATATTCTCGACCGAGAGTGTTTACAGGGTCATTTTTTTTGGAATAACTGACCTTACAGGCTTTTTTTCTCGCATGGGTCATATTTTTTACAACCTTTTGCGTCGGTGTTTACTCTGTAAGGTCAGTTTTTTCTGGTCAAATAAACCGACACTATAGAGCAAAGTCTATAGCGACGGCCACTTAGGCGTCGGTTAAAAAGTGATGCTGCAGGCTTAAAAAACCTAATGCTACAGACCATTCATGTACTAGTGAGGGAAAAATCTGATCTCTATCACTGATAGTAAGTCCCCATGTGTTAAAGTCACCCAATCATCACCGTTATAACAACCCATATTTTAGATTTGTGTTTGATGATGTCAAAGTGTACCCAACAACATGTGATGAGTGCATTGATTTCAGGTTTAAGAACCACAAACACCACCATCACTGTGAGAGCTAACTATGACTTCCATAATGATGGCTTCCATGTGTCAGTCTCATGATGGGTCTATCTGATATACTATTATCTAACATGTATATATGTGCTTGGTTTGATATTGCCATATCATGACTAATGAGATTTAGTCATCAACCAACTCACACTCTGATCTTATGTCTCATTGTTATCTATCAACCTTCCACAATAACAACTAATTAGGGACATTATGAGAATGTATATATCCTTAACATCCGTATGATCTCATTCCTCCAAGTCACGTACTTGAAGACATACATCATTGAGTAATATCATTCTCTAGACATTTATTATGTTATTCATTATGTAATAACTGAATATACCAAATATATTAGAAGCTTGACTTTATTATTAATAAAATCATTTACATGTTATGCCATTGCAATCATCTTATGATTGGCTCTCTGGGCATACATACCAACATTTAGTCCATCTATCATCCCTCCAATTTCTTGAATCATCGATTCTAAAAATATATAAGAAACTCCTCACAACCGTCAAAACATTTCAGATTGACTTGAAACCCTAGGGGCATGTTATAAAAACACTTGAGAGACATCAAGGGTAGTTGTTCATGCCATGTCTCTCTCATCTACAATCCTATCATCTCTGAGGAGAGTTGGAGAAGGAAGTAGGCAACCTGACATGGAGATGCACTCCTTCAGAGGAAGTGATCGAGTGCAATTATCATTCTGAGTGGTGACGATATGAGTGAGATTCTCCTCTACGACACTAATTTATCCCTAGTTTTCTTCTTACCTCTCTATCATTTCTCAATAACATGAGTAGATAGTACGACATCTATAGGGGTGTGGGAATTAGTACCATTTTCCATATATTGTACTCTCATGTCATAATTTGTTGTCCATATGGGTTTTTGGATTGACTAGCAATTAGTTGATTGTATGCTATATAGATTACTACCTAGTTTCCATGATTTTAAGACCATATACATAGAGGTATTATAATCTAAACTTAGAATACTAATCATTGTCATTTAAACTCGAATGAGAGAATGGAAAGGAGTTCTCTAGGGTGACAAATTAAGAATTTGCTGGTAACGAGACCTCAAGCCTACAAAATCTGTCTTTGTAAATTTTATACTCTTGAAAGGATATGAAATTCATTGGTTCTAATTTGGATAGCTATACAAAAAAGTGATGTAATGTGAGAGAGTGGATACATAGGCTTTGGTATTAAACCATGTGCCCCTATTATTTTATCATTAATTTATCTTAGTTTTAGTTCTTGCTTTTATTTATTACTTGCTTAGTTAATTTAGAAAATCAAACAAACCACCAGTCAATATATCCTTGTTAAGTATTTTCTTCTTAACTAGATTAAGAGAATCAATTTGTTCTTAAAAATTTGTCTATTGAATTTGATCCTGAACTATACAAGGATAAGACCTGTCCACGTGTGGTTGGTATTTATTGTGATGTTATTTTGGTAAAAACTAGAATTTTCATATCATAGTGAATTTGAGGATACAAAAATACCAGACCATCTTCCCAACCTTCTATAATGAAGCCTTGAGGTTGACACATGTTGACTTCTTCTTGTAAGTCTTCATTAAGAAAGGTAGTTTATACATTCATTTGATGCAACTCAAGGTCATAGTGTGCTATTACAACCATAATAATTGTCAACATAGTGTACTATTACATCCATAATAGTTCTCATAGAATCCTTCTTAGACACGGGGAAAAAAGTTTCATTGTAATCAATGCCTTCTTTTGAAGTGAAACCTTTGGTTACAGGTCTGGTTTATGTCATTTAATTTTTCCTTTGTAGTTGTAGTTGGTCTTATATACCCTTTTACAACCAACTACTTTGTGTCCTAAAGGCAATTGAGCACATTTGAATACTTGGTTTTTATCCATAAAATTCATCTTTCATGGTATCCATCTGCTTTAGTAGAATTAACACCCTTAATATCTTACGAGTAAGAAATTGGGTCTTTTACTTCCCCTTCTTCGTATTCTACCCACTACTTAGTAATGCAAATAATCACTTGAAATAACATAAATTATTTCTCTAGTAGATCTTATTGATATTGGCTCTCATGATGCTTCAACATTATTGTTGGCAATTGTACCATTGTAGGGTTTTTGATCATTTATTAGGATCTTGTCACTCTAAAGTGATTCAATAATATGTTGATTCCCAATATATTTAGAGATAGATGATATAGGGATGTTTGCCCTTATTCCTTTAATGATCACATCTAGAAATTTGTGACTCCCCTGATTTCTCCATTATCATATAATTTAGCATTTGTGGTCTCAACGCTTCTCATACTATGGTTAGGATGATAAATTCTATATCATTTAAACTTCTCCATGTAAACTATAAAGTAACCACTAATCATTCAAGAGTCTAATTTATTTTCATGTGGAGATGTTTTAAAATTGTTTTTCCAACCTTTCACAGTATAAACATTTCCTTGCAACTACCTTACTAGGAAGTCAAGTTAGAATGTAAATAGTTGTGTGTAGGGCATCCATCCAAAAGGATATAGGTATATTAGCATGATTCATAATGGATCTAAGTATTTCCATATTTTTCCTTTCAACTATACCATTCTGCCATAGAGAAATAAGCATTGTGCATTGAGCTACAATTTCTATCTTTTGTATAAGTTTTTGAAAAGTTCCAGGATGTTGTCCCATTTCATCATACCTTCCATAAAACTCACCACCTCTATCTGACCTTGAGACTTTCACTTTCTCACCTAGTTACCTTTTGACTTTAGTATAACATCCACAGACTTATGTTTGCCATGTAAAAGATATAGAAAACAACAAATGTATTACTCGTTGATAATGATTATGAAATATTTTTCTCTACTAAAAGTTGGAACATGAAAAGGTCTGCAAATATCTATATGCATTATTTAAAGAAATTGTGTACTCTTTGTGGCTCCTTTCTTTGTTTGTTATGTTGTCTTGCCTCTAATCCAATATACACACACTTTATGGTTAGTAAAACATAGAGAAAGACCAACTCCATCTTTTACTAACCTTTTGATTCTTTCACCAGATATGTGCCCAATCTTTGAAACCACAAGAATATGAGCCATTTTTAGATTACTTACATTTTGTTTCAAATTCAATATGTAGGATAACATAATTTCAAAAATTTGACTATCACGGTGAAGCTTGTAAAGACCACAAACTAAAATTCCAAAAGCAACAACACTATATTTTTAAATACACTAAATTTAGCATTATCAACCCTAAATGAATATATAGGTCCATCAAGTGCACTAATAGACATAAAACTATCAAAAAAAGATGAAACATAAAGAGTTTGACATAAGTTTGACTGAAAATTGCTATCTATAAGACAAAAATTCCAACTGCTACTATGAGAGCTTTGTCTTTGTTTTCTTTAAGTATGAAACTCTCGCTTAGATTTTTAAGAAATCTTTTTTCTTTCCAAACCATTATTTATGCTTGGTGTGGTCCTTCTAAAAATATATTGGTTCCTTACAAAACTTGCACAAGTCTTCCTTCCTTTTCTTCTTAAATATTTGATCGACCCCATTAGATTTGGTTGTTGCCCTTTTATGCCCTAGATTGTTCTTTTACCCAATTGTATATATATCTCCTTGAATTAAATGAGCTACCTCAATACCTTGTTGATTCATCCTAGCCTTCTCTTGAGCCAATTTCCAAGTCGGTCCATTTATTGGCCACTTATCTATAATAGTGTTGTAGTGAGTCTCGAACGACCCATATCGAGGAGGTAAACTATTTATGACAAACTAAAAAAGGAGTCATTGATTGTAATTCTTTAAGTCTTTAGTTTTGTTGCAAGTTGGTCATTTTAAGGATATGTTCACACATTGAGCATATGCCATCGAACTTCATGGTTACAAGTTCTACCATCAATTTTCCAACAAGGGATTTATTTATAGTCTTAAACCTATCTTCAATGTTCTTTAGACACTCTTTTACACTTCCAATTTTGGGTAGAAATGCTTTGATGTTGGTAGTGATAGACATTCATAAAAACATAATGCTTAGTGATCATACCTCTCCCAACATCATGGAGAGTTATCTCGTTAGAGTTACTTGTATTAATAAGTGCATATGGTTTGTCTTTGATGAGACAAACATCTAGTTTTGTGTCCCCAGAGCAAACTCAACTTGTTCTTTCCATTCCAAGTAGTTGGTTCCATTAAGATCAAAGACATACAAATTAATTTTGAAGGGCATTATTTTGACTACAATAGAGATACACCTAATTTAACAAGACTACAACAAACAAAACAACACATACATTATAGGTGCTCGTGTGAGTAGTCACCATAATTTCTACACATTACGTAACTACGTTATGAGCATAATCTACTTGTGGGTGATTGTACACTTTGAATTTGTAATGTAGACGGGGGGGTGACCGGACCACACCCTCTCATGCCCCGAGAGTTTATGCTGTCAGGGGGGGTCACGATTGTGGTGCTTCTACGGAGACAGTTCTCTCACAAAAAAAATTTGTAATGTAGACATAAAGATTTAATTGATATCAACTTTTAGTACTAATTATGAGGATCATTACGGTGAATTCTATCTATTATCATGCAATTATTGTGATCTAGAATGGCATATCATTGTAACATATCATGCATATGATAAGAAAAGATTACTAATATCAAAGTTCCTACAATAAGAACATATCACAAGACATGGTTTTCCAAATTTGGTATGACTCCCCATTTTTTTTCAACTTCATACATTGATTATGAAGAAATATGGGAGAATGACAAAGAACACAATATTAAATAGAATATATCCAAGTATGTGGTCTTAATTTTAATTTTTCACACTGTCGTCAATCTTTGTTGTCAGACATCTTCAAGAAGCCATCCCCAACTCTTGAAGAACATTATTTTTATTGAAACCAAATTTGGTATCAAATTTATAGAAATAAATAATAAAATGTATATTATTACTCTCGTAGGAGTCTACATTTAATAACCACACGTTGCATATGTGATTGGAATTAAAGATGATGGAAATTTAAATATTTAAATAGGACATAATAATTAGATCAAAAGGGATACAAAACATAGTTCTATAGAACAATATACAAGGATGATCATAATTTATAATTATCTTAATCAACATCCAATAATGTACCCAACAACTTGAAATATGATATCATATATAGACTCAATTCTTTACATTTGTCTTAAGATATTAAAATAATATGATTATCACATCAATATAACCATTAAAGAAATTAGTAATACCTCCGCTCATCTTGGGGATAATGGTCTTGGATCTTGATATTGTGTCCCGTTTGTTTGCTTTTTTTTCCTACATAGCCTCTAGAGAAGAAATTGTGAGCATCTAGAACGACACAACGCGAAGAAATGGGTAGAATATATATTGTACGACTTGGGCATGGCGAGATGCAAAAGCGTTCGTCTAAGCAAAAGAGATGGATGTGATCTCAATTTCTATCTCACAGACTAAATGTGAGTGTGTTGTGTTTTGCATTAGTCATCTTTTCGATGATGAGAGATTGGTTTTTATAGGTCGAGAGAGGAGCAAAAATCCTTTAGAGTTTTAAACCACTCAACCTCAACCATCCATCATGGTAGATGACAGTTTAGATATATTTCTAGTTTTTGAATTGGCATATTCCCAACAAATTTTTTTCCTATATACACCATATTATTAAGAGGGAAGTAATTAATTATCTCCTTACACTTGAAACTTTTTTGGATATGGTTAGGTAGTTGCATGTTAGTTAACATTGGGATATAAGGTTGATTTTTACTTCCTTTTAAGGATGATATAATAAGGATAGTTATATGTATACTTAATTTTTCTCATAAATAAAGTTTGCTTCTTGAACAATATAATAATTATTATTATAGAAAACTTATATAATACCTTTTATGACATATCCAAAACTCTAAGGGATCACAATATATGTATTCAAATCTAAAAAAGGTTGATTTGCACGGTTTACCACAAAAAGTTACAAAACCAATGTTTAAACCTTATGATGATTAGATTTTAACTAATTGTTACAATTCAAATTGTTCTTCAAATATGCATGTATGCAAGCATTTTGCTCAATCTACATCGAAGAACTTGAAGCATTGTCGAGAAATGGTGTCAATGAATCACTGACTTAAAAAATACCGCATAGTGCATCCATAATCGTGATTGTGAGTTTTAGAATCGGTTGGTTTTGAGAGGTAAAGACTCAATTATATATTTATATGTGCACATTTTCCTGATGTACACGTAATATGCATTTGTAATTAAACTTTTGAGTAGATTTTTCAATTTGTTAGCAAGAGTACCATCTGGTTATATGAAATTGGAAGTGATAATAACACAAGGAATGACTTTTATATTTATACCTAAAAGTATTTAATAATTGAATTATCATTGATATAATTCAAATAGATACAATCCTAAAAGAATTAAAAATTATTTTCGCCGATCTTTTAGTTAAGTAACAAAATCGGACCATGGCGATCGGCATGTCCTATATCTTTGCTCTTCAAAAGAATCATCTAGGATCAATGTAAAATAAAAAAATTCGAGAAAGTAGATGTTCACGGACATCCTTTCGAAATGGAAAAGGCGCAAAATTTCTTATGCCTCGTGTGGACCAAAAAGCAATGTTAAAAAAGGCTTTAAGTATGACGACGACGAATTACAAGTTGGTGGAAGATTATTTATGATTTATCATAGTTGAAGGGCTTTCTGGCATAACTTTTTAGACAAAACCAATTTTGGGGAAAACTCCAACGGAGTAACATACAAGTTTCTTTTAGTATAGCTCTATCACATTGCAGAATTGATGCTTATAGTGATCATGTCACTGTTTTATCGTACGCGATGTGGCTATATGTTTCATCATAATGTCATTTATGATGTTTTCTTTGACATATCATTTTTGCTGGGATAAAATCAATGAAGGAAGCCTCCCTTGATATGGTTTTTATTCACGATAATATGCTGATATGTTGTTATTTGATTGGACAAATACAAATACAATGTATTGACTTCACGAGTATTTTCCTTTTGATAGTCATCCTTACAAATAACTTTAAAGCATGCAAAAGAGCTTGTAACACTGATGCACAGGGGGTTTATAATTCTCAGTGGTTTGTGAAACAAATCATTATTATTTTTTATCATTAATCTTTAATATGTTTAAATTACTTATTAATGACATGATTTTTCTTCTTCAACACCTGCAACATGTAACTGTAAGAACCTTATCATGCCCTAATCACATCCACTAGCTTCGTATTTATAAGTCTAATTTGTTGTGAGCGTTTCTTTGCATTTTTTTTAGTTATGTTTGTACTGGTTTTTATATTAAAAACAAGTTCTTGATAATTGAAAAGTTAATCTGTCACGTGCAGTTACGCGTGCTTAGTTTACTATTTGAAAATGGGTTCAGGTTTGTAGCATTTGAAATCAAAGTTGAGAAGTGGGTTAGGGATTACAGTTGCTATCTCTTCATCCCGCTCATTCACCTCCCTTTCCGTGTACGACCGCATCTCCGGTGAAGCTGCGAAAATGGACGACCCGGGCTCTATCTGGCCATGGATCGTGGAGTTTGTCCTCCTGGAACCTATTGACAGCGAATGGGCAGACAATGTAATCGCCGTGATTCCGCCCTCTCGTCTTTCCGACTCCCTCCTCGAACCACGCATCAAGAAGGCCCTACACCTCCGCTCCCTGGCTTACGACCTCCACCATCGATCCTTCACCTTCAGAACCCTTCAAACCCTGGAGCTCATCGAGGAAATAGATCGCCCGACGGAGATTACACAATCGATGTGCCGGGTCTACTGGGCCGTCGCGGCTGAGTGCACCGCGCGGAGCGATCAAGGGGATGGGGATGGTGCCGCTGACAAGGACGATTTGGAGGGCTTGTTGGATAGGCTATGGAAGGCCCGAATCGAGAACTTGAAAGGGGAGAAAGCAGCGACAGAGCTTCTATCGCCTAGTATTTCGCGGTGGCGCACCTGCTTGGTGAGGATGATGCCCGATCCAGAGGCGCTCAACCAGCTGTTACGTCAAACCACTAAGGACAAGGCTGTGGAATTGCTTGGCGTGTACCTGAAAGAGACCACGCGACAGATGGGACCCTCTTTCCTTGCGCTTCAGTGCGAGAAAGCCAGCAAAGCCGAAGTTGACAGGCTTGGAACCAGTACGGATGCCGGCGCCGGAGCGCTTGGGGCTGACGCTGGGAATTCAGGTGGCCTTATATCTCCCGAGATGGCAGCTCCAGCATCGAATATAGAGACTGACCACAATCCCGTCGAAGCATGCACTGGTGTTAGACCTTCTGCTACAGCACTGGAAAAGGAAGGTCAAGGGAAAGAAAACGAAACAGGTCTCATTGGAACATTGCTATTACTGTTGCAGCTTTAGTCTTATATACTGTAAATTTCAGGCGATATAGGGTAGTTATCAACGAAACTACCAAATATAACTGAGCCTTGCTTGACTTTAGGGGCAATAGCCGCTTATCCAAGTTTTTGCTATCATGTCAATGTGCAATGTGTGTCTTTATTGGCCCATCTATTGAAAGTTGGTTTCAAAGACACGCAAGGAGTTTGTCTCACGTATTTCCTTCATCAGGGATGCCTAAAGAGGCCCATCATGGAGATAAAGATGCTCATGGGACTAAAAGTCAAAGTCGCTCAATGAAAGAAACAATGAACTCTAATACACATAAGGGAAAGCGGATACTCCCTTTAATGTCTTGGAACCCAACTGCACAAACTCACCAGGTAGGAGTTTTTTGTTTGTCTTATACGAGCTATTTGCCTTTCAAAATGCTGAAGCAATATTCAGGTCAATCCAAAAACACTTCCTGTCTAAGAAACAACTAGAAGCCCCTGGATTCAATTACTGGACTACAATCCAGTAACTCTTTTTGGTGTCCGGTAACTTACATTACTTTGCAATGTGACAGTGTGCATCACTTTAAATAAAGCTTTTGAACCCAATTATGTGGTATATGTCTATTGGTCTATAGCTAATCACAACCCTTCAAAAAATGATATACATGTACAGCAGTGATCAAACATGTCTTGTTGTCAAATTATTTGTCAGGATATATACGTTAAGATAGATCATTCCTACCCCTGTTTGTCAACTAGATCCTTGTAACCCCAGCCCTTCCTTGGTATATCGTATTATTTTGTCCTCCATATCCATCATGTAAGTTAAGTGCACTCCCTTTTTTTCTTTATTTTCGATGGAGCAACTTCCCGAGCTATCTTCGATTTTCTTCAAGCACTTGATGCACATCAAAATCATATCATTACCTTCTTTGAGCATGTGATGCTTTTTTTTGAGGTGTCACATCCTACATTTTATTTTCCATAGTATTTGGCTAGTCAAATTGTGTTTTCTATTTCGAAACTTCAGCAACAAGATGTTTCCGTGCAAATCTTTGTTCAACAACACTCTTGATCTTGACTTATTGCTAATGATGTCAAGCTTGCCCCCTGTGGCATTATTGCCAGCAGAAGAAAGCCGCTTCATAATATCAGTCTATCACAATATCACATAGTTCTCTTAGGGTCTACCTATCTTTGAACCATAGTAACAAAAGTCTCCGAATTTTACGAAAAATCGGCGATTTTTCACTATGTTATAGGCTCCCGAATGTTCATCACGATTAATACGTCAGTCGCCGATTTTTCACGACTTTTCACAATTTATTCCGCTTTTTCACGATTTATACGATTTTTTACGATTCTTCACGACTTTTCAAGATTTTTCACGATTTTTTTCTTTTAAGTCGCTTTCTCTTTTTTTACCAAACCATGTACACAAAACTCTTGATATACACTAGACCTCCAATCCCCACTCCTCCAGACAGTTCATTGTTATTGCTCAACTATTTTTTACTTCTTTTCCTACTTTTTCACTCACTAAGATTGTATGTCTTGTGACCTTAATACTTACATGCATCAGATATGTATATATATAAATACATACATACATACATACATACATACATTAATCTATATATATGTATATATATGCATACATATATATACTTATATAGCCGACTTATTCACGATTATTTCCGAATAGTTGACCGAACTTTGACCGAAATTTATCGATTTTTTCTCAAATTATCTCGATTTTTTCCGAATTTCGATTTTTTTCCAGTAAGCCGAAAAATTGTCGAATCTTGAACTTGTCACTATGCTTTGAACTACAGAAATATAGCCACAATGTACAGAGCAGAATCAAAATTTCTATGATTAGCCTAATTTACCTGAGTATCTAAAAAATATATGAGTGGAATGCTGGCAAACGTTTATTGGTTAATACATTTGAATCTTTTAATATGTTCAATCTTTGAATATTTTAGAACTTAACAAGTTGAAACTTGAAAAATCAACTAAAAACAAAACAGTCCAACAAAGCATTTTTGATACACTGGATCATTTTTATGATTTAACATTTTTTATAGGTACATGATCACTCTTTTTCATGGGTCAAAAACATAAACACAATTGCCCAGTCAAAGATATCAGACTTTAAATTTGTACCCGACTTCAAAAGATGCCCACAACTCAATATGGAGTCTATTAGTATATGTGCTATATTGCTTCATGTTTTTGTTATTTTCCTTTGTTATGGGCTTTAGACTTGTCTTGTCTCTAGTCTTTTTTCTTTTATCCCATATTGTCGATCTCTGACTATTGGCTTACTCTCTTATCCTATAAAAGAGAGTCTATTCTATTGTGTTTGGATCATCTAATAAACTTTTTTCTAATCTATATGGTATCGGAGCAACATGATCCACCCTAGCCCTTCTAACCCTAGCCGCCATCCATCCTCTCTAATCCTCTAGCCGCCACCGCCCACCTTCTCTTCCCCCTGCTGCTGCCGCCTCCCTCGTCCTTTATTGCTGCCGCCGCCCCCTCCTCCTTCCCTTGCCTCCGTCCCTCTTCTCCCCTCCCTCAAGCCTCCTCTAGCCCCTCCCCTCAATCCCACCGCTGCCCAACACCCTCCACTCCCCATAACTGTCACTGACCCCCGCCCCCTCTCTTTTTGCCGCCGCTGCCCCCTCCCTCCATCCCCTTCCAACCGCCATCTCCCTCCCTCTTTCCCCCCTATTGCTGTCCTCTCCTTCACTCACTAACCCACCACCATCCTCAACACCATCTAGCCACCACATTGACTTCCTTTCTTCTCCCTTCTATATCTCTGACTCTGGTAACTTTCTAACAATTGCACGTTGACGTTCTAATCTGCCTTCGCTCATTGCCTGCCTACGCCTCATGGTGGGGTAACTCTCTCCCCATGTTGGCATAGGTCTTTACTTCTTCTTCTGCCCCTGTGTGGATTTCTGAGATTTGATGCGTCAGATCTGCTACTTCTGCTTACTGTCTCATTGCGGGTTTTGTCGGATTTGCTGATCTAGGTTTTCTGCTGCCCATGTGGTGGGTTACTGCTTCCTCTATCGTCTGATGACTGCTGCTATTGCCTACTGTCTGCTGTTACTGCCCCTGTGTTGGGTCCCTCCTGCCTGATTCTACTTTTTGCTACCTTATGATATATTCTTCTGATGGCGTCCGCCGATCCGCTTCGAACACTTTGTCACCACTTTCAAGTTGGATGGTTCCAACTTTCACACATGGTCTGCGGCCTTCGAGCTCTATGTCAAAGCTCTAGGACGTTATTCACATCTCATATTTAAAGGCCCGACTATACCTGCTGAAGGAGCTGATGCTAAAACCAAGCAGGCTTGTGATCTTTGGTCAAAGGATGATTTCAGTGTCATGACTTGGCTGGTCAATAGTTTTGAACCTAAAATTAGTCAGTCTCTTCTGTTCCTGATGACTATTAAAGCAATGTGGTACCAACTCTCACATGTTTACTCCCATCAGCAGAATCCAAAGGTGTTTGAAATTTTCAAACAACTAGCCAAGGAGTATTCTACGATCGATTCTGTGGAGGATTATTATAATCAGTGTTCTGCTCTATGGGACGAGTTTGAAGTTTGTCCTCTCTCTGGCTGATATTTCGAGGTACAATGGCAGCACAATGAATTACAACATGTGCAATTTCTTACTGGCTTACCCCACTCCTTTTCTGGGGTCATCGATAAGATATTATCCAACAATCCTTTACCTACTCCGCGCGACGTCCTCAAACGGGTTCAACACCTACCATTTGTCTCCCCATTGCCACCTGACAACTCAAATGCTGCTCTTGCTGCTAGCTCAGGAGATTCCTTTCGTGGCCGTGGTCGTTCTACTACTGGACCTGGTCGTGGTTCATCTTCTTTTGGCACCGACTCTTCTGAACCGTGTTATTGTAACTTTTATAAAAGGACCAATCATATTGAGGACCGCTGTTAGATAAAGCATGACAAGCTTGCGTGGGCAAATCAGGTCACTACTACTAATAAGCCTGATTTCGCACCATCCTCTTCATCTCAGTCCTCTGCGGATTGGATTCACGCCGATTTCGAAAAGGTACTCCAGGCCCACTTTGCTCCCTCCACTACTGATGCCTCTACTGATGGAGTTAAGCTCTTCTTGCATCTTCTGCACCTTCTGGTAGAAACACATAGATGATTGATTCTGGTGCCACCTCTTATATTTCTACCACTCTGCTATGTTTTCTGATCTACGTAAAACTTCTTCTATTTTACCTGTTACCCTTGTTGATGGTTCCCAAACGCCTGTTGCTGGCATTAGAAATATCTGCATTCCTAGGAAATTACTATTGCGTTCAACTCTCTATGTTCCGAAGTTCCCTTTGAATTTGTTGTCTGTTAGTAGAACTGTGAAGAGTCTCCACTGCTATATCACTTTTGACTCGGATGGTGTTGTTTTTCAGGATCTATACACAAGGATGAGGATTGGTTCGAGCCATGAGGAACCATACAAACTGTATTACTTGGATTTGTTGAAGCCAACTGCTCTACTGACTGCTTTTGTTACTGGGCTCCAATGGCATTACAGACTGGGCCATCCGTCTGTTGTAAAGTTAAAGCATTTAATTCGTGCTATTTCAGATTCCGTCTTTCACCGTGAAACTTGCACTTTGGGCAAACAAACTCGTGCTACCTTTTTAAAGAAAAATTGTAGTGGGTCAAAACACCTTTTGATATTGTACATGCTGATGTGTGGGGTCCTTGTTTTATTCCAAGTACTTCTGGTTTTCGTTACTTCCTGAACTTTATTGATGATTTCTCTAGAACTACATGGCTGTTTTTATCAAAAGATCGCTCCCACATGCTTGACACTATCATAAACTTTTTTGCTGAGATTCGTACCCAGCTTGATAAACCTATTAATTTTTTTTCGCACTAACAATGCTTTAGAGTTTGTGCAGACATCTGTCAGCTAGTTTTGCCTCAAATTGGGTAGCTATTCATCAAACTTCCTGTTCATATACTCCACAACAAAATGGGGTTGTCGAACGCAAATATCAACATCTCTTAGAAGTTGCCCGCACTCTTCTCTTCCATTATCATGTACCTCAACCTTTTTGGCCTGAAGCTATCTCAACTGCTTGCTACCTGATTAATCGCATGCCCTTGTCTGTTCTTGGAAATCAAATACCTTATCAAATTCTTTATCTCGATGTTCCTCTTTTTCATGCGCCTCCTCAAATTTTAGAAGCACCTGCTTTATTAAAACCCTTCGTCATGGTTTAACTAAACTTGACCCTCGATCTACCCAATGTGTGTTCTTGGGATATTCTCAGACTCAGAAAGGTTACAAATGTTATGATCCTGTTGCAAAGAAATGGTTTTGTTAGTGCTGATGTGGTATTCTTTGAGGAGTCTCCATACTATTCTCCAGCATGTTCAACATTAACATCTGATTTGTTCTAGGAAGCACAGATACGGATACATATTGGATACATGTATGGGTATGGGGATACGACAATTTCAGAAAATATAGGATACATGTACGTCATGTATACAACATTTTTTAATATTTATTTTAATATTGTTAAAAATAACCAATATATTTATTTTAAAAATAGATGAAGACAATCAAATTTCATTGAAAAATCACAATATTTCTAAAGAAAATGGAAGCCAATTCCATAATATCAAACAATGATATAAAAAGGGGTCTTTCATTCATATTAATGTGATACAAAAGTTACAAAAGACACGATAATATCATATTCTAAACCTTTCACATTTCATGTATCATGTAATGTTGTGTTGTAAAGTGAGTTGTGTCATCTGTGATACCAAACTATCTTCACTCATGTATGGCTAGCTACTATGAAGCATGGATACATATACAAAATTGGATACGAGTACGGGTATGGTACGGGGATACAACAATTTTCAAAAATATAAGATACATGTACGACGTGGATACAACAATTTTATTAATGTTTATTTTAAAATTTAACAGAAAATACCAATTTCATACTCAAATCACAATACAACAGGGGGAGTCTAGAGTTGGGAAGTCACATGGTTTTGGGATTTTGAGGAATCATGTGAATGGGGTGCTCCCTTGGTTGCTAATTGGGTTGGTTGTATCCTGGTTGCATTGAGGTCATATCCTGCTAATAAAAAAAGGAATACAGCTTAAGAAGTATCTAGTTTGTATTAGAGAGTATCTAGGGAGTATTAGTATCAGATATGTATTCAGTACTGGTAGGAGACCTATTTTGGAGTATTAGTGCTTTATAGGGGGAGACAGAAGGATGGGGATGCAATGATTATCTTCAAAGGAGATGAAATGGATATTGTTGTCTAGATAGAAATCCAGAATAAATCATAATGGATTTAGTCACCAAAACAAGAGGCATGTTAACCAACAATACTAAATTGAAGCCATTCATAGAACATGTTAACCAACAATACTAAATTGAAGCCATTCATAGAATATGGAGGACATCAACATGCATAAAACTTGCACCTTAGCAGGGAAAGCATCCGCAAGTACCATGTAAAGGTGAATGAATTGGTTTGCAATAAAGAACAAACAAAAATCCAGATTACATATGGAAATTCTTTAAAAAGTGAAATCCCACAAAATAGAGGGGGTACAAACAATAAAGAGAAGAAGGAAGATTGGAATTTAGCAAGAGGAATGGTGACTAACCTTGAACTACTTCAAGGAAGCAACTGTGACAGCCTTGCTGCAAGCTACTATTAAGCAGAGAGGGTTGAGACAGGAGCTGGCGTCAAACGCTAATCAAGCAATATCATGCCTAGATTTTTCTAGTTTTTACCAACTGGATACGGCCTGGATACGGATTAGGAGTATCTGATATGTATCCAGGAGTATTCACGGAGTATTGGTATCAGATACTTGTCGGATACGGGTACGACACCTGTTTTGGAGTATCCGTGCTTCATAAAATCTGTTACTTGATACACCTCTACATGTGTCGATTGATACTGACTTGTCTTCTCCGGATGTGGCTCCATTTGTGCCTCTAACGCCTTGTTTGGTTTGTTGGAAAGGATTTGTTTGGGATAGGAAAAGAAAAAGGATAGGAAGGTACATGAATAGCATAAGATTTTTGTGTTCCTGTCCCATGTTTGGATGCAGCTAAGGATAGGATTAACAATAAAGTTTGATTTAACATTACCATTTATTTGGTAGTACATCATGATGAACAATTGTGTAGTAGATATTATTGGAAGTATTTTTTTAACAATCAAATTAAATATTATACAAAGTAAAATTACGGTTTTACCCTTTTTTAATATATCAAAAAGAATGTCTATATACATATCATAACATATTATTCCGTTTATTAGAAAACTTTTTACTAAAACACGATAAAAAAAAAGAATAAAGAAAAATCCAGCACTGTGTGAAAACAATGGGAATAAAATCAGGTTGGTGACAAACAAAAATAGAAAAATGCCATGTGCAACGTACAAAACTGTGAAATGTGGTGCCGCAATGCAACGTGCAATGCAACGTTGAGAGAGGCCATATGCCTTCTCCCTTTTTATTAATAAGAGAAACTGTATAATTTACATAGAGGTCCAACAGGATATAGAAATTACAAAATAGAATAAATATGAAATATATTAACACTCCCCCTCAAGCTGGAAGTGTACACATCGTGTAGACCCAACTTGTTGCAAAAACTCTGGAAAGTTGCTGGACTCAATGGCTTCGTAAGAACATCTGCAAGTTGATCTTCAGACTTGACATGTGGAGTCACAACAGTTCTATTCTTGATCTGGTCTCTGATAAAGTGGCAGTCAACTTCAATGTGCTTAGTACGTTCATGGAAGACTGGATTCTTAGCAATGTATATGGCCGTTTAATTGTCACATCTGAGTTCTATAGGAGACAAAATAGGAATCTTTAATTCAGAAAGTACAAATTGAACCCACTGCAACTCACAACATGCATGTGCCATTGCTCTATACTCGGCTTTCGTGCTAGATCTTGCCACAACATTTTGCTTTTTGCTTTTTCAGGTAATAAGATGATTCTCTAGAAATGTGCAATATCCAGACGTAGACCTCCTGTCATTCAGATTACCAACCCAATCTGCATCTGCATAACCAGTAAGAGACATTGTGGATACAGGAGTCTTCGGCCTATAATAGGTGATTCCCTTACCAGGTGCACCTTTTAGATATCTCAGAATACGACAGACAGTTGTCCAATGAGACTGTTTTGGAGAGCTCATATGCTGACTCACCACTCCTACATCAAAAGAAATGTCAGGACGTGTGACTGTCAAATATATCAATTTTCCCACAATTTTCCTGTAATATCCTGGATCTGGATAATCAGTATCATCAGTCATCTCCTTCACATGCTAGTCCATAGGAGTAGACACAGCCTTGGACTCACTCATACCAGTTTCCTGTAGTAAATCCAACACATATTTTCTCTGAGACAAATTGGTACCTGCATGAGATCTAAGTACTTCAATGCCCAGAAAATATCTCAGTTTTCCCAAATCCTTTGTGTGAAAGTGCCCCTGCAAGCCCGCTTTCACACGAGATATGCCTGTGGAATCACTACTAGTGATAACAATATCATCAACATACACAACAATAATAATAGATCCACCAGAAGAAGTAGAATAAAATAAAGAGTGATCAGTAACAGAACGAGAAAAACCCATCTTTAGCACATCACTGAACTTGTCAAACCAAGCTCTAGGAGATTGTTTCAATCCATATATGGCTTTCTTCACTCTACACACCTTCTGACACTCCCCCTGAGCAACAAAACCAGGTGGTTGCTCCATGTACACCTCCTCTTGTAGATCACCATGAAGAAAGACATTCTTGACATCGAGCTGAAATAGAGGCCAGTCAAATGTAGTAGCGAGAGAAATAAAAATACACACAGAATTCAGACGAGCCACTGGTGAAAAGCTCTCAAAGAAATCAACCCCATATGTCTGAGTGTACCCCTTTGCCACCGGTCTAGCTTTCAATCTCTCCACAGAACCATCTAGATTATGTTTTACTGTAAATACCCATCTGCATCCCACGACATTTTTATCTAGATGTAAGTCAACAAGTTTCCAGGTGTTGTTCTGTAACAGAGCAGACATTTCAACATGCATAGCCTGTTTCCAGCCAATATCCTTCATAGCATCAAGATGATTTCTTGGAATGATCACAAAATCAATCCCAAGAGCAAATGAGCGAGCCTGCTGAGATAACTTGGACAAACAACACACATTTTTTATAGGATGCCGAATAGTACAAGAACGGGTACCTTTGCGAACAGTAATGGGAACACTAAGGTCAGATGGTTCTTTAGGAATCCCTTGAGTAGAGGAGGATGGGGAGGGCTCAGAGACTGGAGTCGCTACCTCCTCTGGATCTTGTCTGCCTCGTCTGCTATAAACATGTGAATATTGCTGAATTGGTGGACCATCTGCTGGCTGCTCTTCCTGAATTATAGTATAGTCAGGAATGATAGGTGGCACTCTCTCACTCTGATGTGGTGGTGGCACTCTCTCACTAGCATCTGATGGTGGCACTCTCTCACATAATTGCTCCCCCTTACTGGGAACACTAGAGAAATATGGAGTGGATTCATGAAAAGTCACATCTCTAGACACAAACATGTGACGAAAACTTGGACAATAACACTTGTATCCTTTGCTAGTGTAGGAGTACCCAAGAAAGAGAGTCCTAATTGATCTAGGAGATAACTTATCAGCCTTAGGATCAAAATTGTGGACAAAAGAAGTACAACCAAACACTCTAAGAGGAACAAGGAAAGGTTGATCTTTGGGACGTAGGACAAAGAAAGGAGTACGTCCTTGAAGCACAAAAGAAGGTTGCCTGTTGATAAGAAAACAAGCAGTAAGATGGGCGTCAGACCAAAAACGCTTAGGAACATTAGATTGAAACATGATTGTCCTGGTAATATCAAGGAGATGACGATTTTTCCTCTCTGCTACCCCGTTCTGCTGAGGGGTGTGAGGACAAGATGTACGATGTATCTTCCTAACTGAACTACAAAAATCAACCATAGCATTTTGAACATACTCCAAAGCATTATCAGATTGAAGAACTTTAATATTGCAATCAAATTGAACTTTAATTTCTTGATGAAAATGTTTGACAATAGATAGCACAGACTCTCGACTTTTTAACAAATAAATCCAAGTCATACACGAGAAGTCATCCACAAAAGAGATAAAATAACGAAAACCATTATAACTATGGTCTTTTACAGGACCCCAAACCAAGGAATAAGGTTTCGGCGAAATCACCGAAATTTCGCCCCAAAATACCGATTTCGGTAGCATCTGGTACCAAAACATGCGACCATACCGATTTCGATCGAAACTGCCAACAAGATTGCATTTATCGAAATTTCGATAAAAATTTTGACGGTTTCGATGGATTTTGCCAATTTCGAGATTTTTTGTACACAAATTGAAAAAATTCGATGGAAATTTCGATGGAAGTTTCGATAATTGCAATCCTTTGTGTTATTGTTGTTTTTTGAATAGGACTAAAGGGGGATTGGGGTTATTTCACCATTTATTACTCATGCATAGCATATACCTATAATATATCATAATTACATTGCATTCCCTAATAATTGCTACTCAAATTATCAAATACTAATACGATGCATGCTTTATGCTATGCTATATTTTATTTTCTTCAATGCGGACGACATGTATCCTAGTGGTGGTTAATAGACAATGAGGGTCCTAGGAAGCCAAATACACAATAAATAATGATTTTACTTGGAAACATTGCATTAATGTTCTTAGGGCCAATGAAATGGTTGACTGTCGAGTCAATATCAACAGCAAACTATCAACCCAAGTAAAATGTGTGGGGGACGCCCTACATATCGAATATGTGATGTTAGAGCACAAATAAGTACATACATGTATATAGCTCATAATTGCAAAATTACATAACTTAATTCCTACATTTTGTCATCGAAATCCTTCATCGAAATCCTCAATAAAAAGGACAGTTACCTTACCTCCCCACATGAAGGACCCCTCCCTAACCTACCCCCACATAAAATTTTATTGCATAAAACGATGCGTTTAGGTGTAGAGGTCACGCCTGTAAACTTTTATAAATTAATTCGTTCATTTTGGCGTCGAAACGGGCACAATTGCATTTATCAAAATTTTTGTCGAAATTTCCATAAATTTTGGTTTCCATGCTGTCGAAACGGTATCGAAATCGGATACCTTATTCCTTGCCCCAAACATCACTATAGACCAACTCAAAGGGATATGACGCCCGTTTATTGACACGACCGGATAAGACATTCTATGATGTTTCCCCAGTTGACAGGACTGACACTCTAGAGACGATACTTGAGACAATTTTGGTTCTAACTTTCTCAGGCTCTCTAATGAAGGATGTCCATATCTGTAGTGCCACCATAAGGGAGAGCCATTCAACAGGACAACTGGAGCAGGAGTAGACACTTGGCGAGGCAGACTGTCACCGTGGAAGAGGTAGAGATCACCTTTCCTAGGCCCCCCACCAATCGTCCTCATACTCTTGAGATCCTGTAATACAAAACAAGAAGATCCAAAAGTTACCGTACATTTCACAGTATCAATCAACTTAGCAACAAACATAAGATTAAAAGGAAAAGCAGGCACATAATGTACGGATTTAAGAGCAATTCTAGGAGTCAGAGAAACAGATCCACTGGCTAACACTCCTCACTGAACCATCTGTTATTGTTACAGATTTGTGAGGAATATGTGAGTCAATGGAATGAAGAAGTCTCTCATACCAGTCATATGCTGTGACGCTCCAGAGTCAACGACCCATGATGAAGTAGAACCAAAAGCCAATAAAGAGGTAGCTTGATTACCAGTGGTGGACGCCAAATTGGCTGAAGATGATGATAATCTGTTGAACCTACCCCAAGGTAGATCAATACCTAGATCATCAAATTTCATACAAATACTCAAAGCTACAGAGGAGAACTAGGATCTGAGCTAGTCATGCATATATTTATGGTAATAGCCATAGTCACTTTATAGTTGCAAGCAGTGTTTTGAAAAGCGTCCCAGGCGCCCGCCTGAGCGGCCAAGAGGCCCAACCGCCTGGTTAAGGCTTTGAGCGGCCACTCAGGCGACAGCCCATTAAGCGGCCGCCTAAACCCGCTTTAACCCGCCTATGCGCCCGCCTGATTCCTTGTTTTGGGCGCCCGCTTTTGGCCGCTGGATTTTGGTATCGTTGCTTTCATTTTTCATTTTTTTGTAATCAAATGTTGTTGCTGCTACTATATATTGACTTGCCTAGTATCTATGTATGTGCATGAGTGACTGTATTAGCATGTAATATAATATACAATACTATAAGTCTGTAATAATATAATACATTGCTGTTGTACGTTGTTTAATATGAAACGTTACTGTATGATACATTTAATAATGCACCAATACATACATAAATATCTACTGCATATTGTATTTATGTACCCTTCTACCTTATATAATATAATGTACTAATACATTTTATCGTGTAATATATATTCTACTGTTTACTGGATATTGATAATAAAGCATTCTATATATTCTAATTGTTTACTGCATAATCTACATTAATACATTATATATCTTCTACTACTTACTGCATTTTAGTACATATAATCAGAATATATTCACTGCAGTGAAAGTAAACTATTTGGGTATTAGTAGTACCCAAATACCACATTACAACTGTGTCAAAAACTATTCGGGTGCTTTATTTTTTTGTGTAGGCTGTCTAAATAAGTATAAAAGTTCCATATAAATATATTACTTATATACAAATATGTATATATTTTCTATTAAATTATAGAAGAATTTAGGTACCTGCTTTTTCAAAAAGCGCCCGCCTGAGCGGCCGCCTGGCGCTCAAGCGGCCACAAGGTGCTCTCCGCACGCCTCCTGCTTCCCGCTTTCTAAAAATTGGTTGCAAGAATTTAAGTTCATCCAAGTAGTTAATTTCAAGCAACCGGTAAATCCTCGGAAATCACCGTGAAACTAGAGTGATTAGCCATAAGCGTAACCACATACCTGATTTGGAAGTCTTAAAAATAAGCAAAATAGATAATCCCGGGAGAAGCAACAACCAACAACTTAGAAGGAGCACAAGGAGAGCCTCCGCCACTACATTCGATGCTCAAGGTAGCCGTCGTTTGTCGACAAGGTTGCTAGAGGGGCTAACCCTAGCGCGACAACTAACGTGCGATGCATGAGTTAGAGGGGGTTGGGGTGGGTTAGTTGTCGGGATGGGCTGATGGGGTGTTTCCCTTATTTTTTTCCAATTAAGTCTCTATTCCAAATGTGAAGCCTAATGGGGCGCATATGTGGGCCACATGCCGTATATTCAGTCAAAGCCGAAAATGAGCACCGTCTACCTATATGCGGAGCGATTGAGGGCCACATACGCATATCAGGCGGATGAATCGCTTTTCAGAACATTAGCTGTCACCCCCAAAACCCCCACCCCTTCCTTCCACCGCTTGCCTCCCTCTCCACCAATCAGCCTCCTCTCTTTCTTCTTCCTCCATTTCGTCTCCCAACACTTTCTTAAATAGCACGTTGAAGATCTAAAAGTACCGTCTTTTGTTGCCTGCCTACGACACATGGTGGAGTAACACTCACACTGTGGCGACATAGGTCCTTTTTTCTCTCTGCTGCCCCTATGTGGGGTTCTCAGATTTGCTAATCCAAATCTGCTACTGCTCTCTATTGCCCCTTTGCGGTTTTTTTTACATCTGCTGGTCCAGAATTACTGCTTACTTTCGGCTGCCCCTATGTGTGTTTCTCAGATGTACTGATCCAGATCTACACTACTGTTGCTGCTACTTCTCTCTGCACGCCATCTCTCTGATTCCTATGGCGACTACAAATCCTCCTTGATCTTTGTATGCTATGAGTCCCATGGTAAAAAAAGCCCGCCTTGAGGCTCTCGAGGCCTACGCCTCGAGGCGAGGCTATCCCATTTGCACCTCGAGGCTTATGCCTTGATGTCCTGGACTGAGGCTTACGCTTCACAATGTCTGAGGCTCGCCTCAAAGCACTGAGGCTCAAGCCTCGATTCAGGATGATAATGTATCATGTTAACCACCAAATTTTCTACTAATAAGATTTCTACAAACACTTTATCTAGAAGATAATGTCTAGAGTTGTAGTTAATTATAAATTATTTTATTACTAAAATTTATAATTATCATTCTTTGAGTGATATCTTTCAATCTTCATTGCTAAATATGTCTTTGTTTGCTACCTTCTTATTTAAAATGTCGGTGAATTTCATCTCATTGTTAACTAATTTTGGATCCTTGTTCCTACTAATTCCAAATTCTATCTCCCTTACTTTTTCATTGTTAATTACATATTTTAATCTAAGTATAATTTATTGATATCTTATTATTTCTACTCATATTCTTCAGTATTGTGGTGGTCTTTAATTTCTTCATGTCCTTATTAAGTTTCTTAAATATTTTATATTTCATTTCATTTTGGTTGTAACTTTGTATATACATATTTATGCTACACACATGCATATACATATAATATATCCAAACATATATCATTATATATATAAATATGTATATACATGTATAATTTTATTTATTAAGACCCGCCTCATGCATATTTTGAGGCTTACACCTCAAATGCCTCGAGGCTTACGCCTCGCCTCACTAATACAAAAATGCCTCGTTATGCCTCACGCTTTTTATAACCTTGCTTACAAAATGTGAAACTTGACGGATCGAACTATCATCTTTGGTCGGCATCGTTTGAACTCTATGTCAAACCCCAAGGGCGCTATTCACATATCTTACTGCTGCTAAAATCCCTCCTGATAACTCGACTAATGACAAAGCCAAGCAAGCCTACGCTCAATGGTCTAAATATGATTTTGCAGTAATGAGATGGATGGTAAACAATGCCGAACCGAAGATCAATCAGTCTCTCATCCACCTTCAGAATGCCAAAGCTAGGATCAGCCGTCCCATGTGTATTCTGGGATAGGAGTATTCGAGCTCTTCACAGCCAATGCTCACTACTTTGGGATGAGTATGAAGTATATCATCCTCTTTCTTCTGACATCAAAGAAGTTTAGCGACAACACAACAAACTTTAGTTGGTTCAGTTCCTGGTTGGACTTCCTCATTCCTTCTCTGGTGTTGTTGACTAGATCTTATCCAGTGATCCCTTACCAACCCGAGGGATGTTCTCAAGCGCGCTCAACACTTCCTTCTGTCTTCCCTATCTGTCCGCTCCCATGACTCTAGTCGAGGACGTGGACGTGGTCGCGGTCGCGATGGTCGTGCTTCTAGTACTCCTGGGCATGGTCGTCTTCCTGAACCTGGACAAGGACAACTTCAACCTCCTCCTGCCAACCGATTCTGCAACTTCTATGTGCGCACGAACCACAATGAGGACCGTTGTTGGGAAAACATGGTGCACCTGCATGTGCGAACCAGGTCACCTCTGATGCCTCTGAAGATTCGACTAATGGTGCCTGCAATTCAACTCACCTCACGGTTGAATGGATTCCCTCAAAGTTTGAAAAACTTTTCCATGCTCGTTTATCCAAACACCTCCTCCAGACGGAGGTTCTTCTGCTTTACTTGCATTTTTTGCTACTTACGGTAAAAATAAATGGGTCATTGACTCAGGAGCATCCACTCGTCTCTCTGGTTGTTCTGCCCTTTTTACTGCCTTATGTAGAATGACACAAGTCCCTCCTATGACTATGGCTGATGGGACTTAGTCTGCAGTACATGGAATTGGAATTATATCTCTATCTAAAAGTCTGTTGTTAAAATGTCTTACATGTTTGAAGATTTCCACTTAATTTGTTGTTGTTAGTAGAACTGTTAAGAGCCTTCAATGCCCAATCACTTTTTATCTCGAGGGTTGTGTGTTTCAAGATCTCCACGCGGAGGTGAGGATTTGTTTGGGCCATGAGGCACCTGACGGAATGTACTACCTAGATGTGCCGCAATCTGCTACTGCTATGCTATCATCTTCTGTGACTAGTTTACAATGGCATTACTGTCTGGGACATCCTTCTGTTACTAAAATATGATGTCTATTTCTTGAAATTTCTGATAAATAATTTGTGTGGTTCTTGCCAATTTGGCAAATAGAGTCGAGCTGTATTTTATAAGAAAAACAAGATTAGTTCTAAAATTTGTTTGATATTGTTCATGATGATATTTGGGGACCTTGTTCTTGTTGACTCAAGGTCCAAATTGACTAAACCCTTATTTTGGTGACGACTAAACCATTCCAATTAATTGTGTCTAATGTCTCTACTTGAGTGATTTTAGATTAGGTATATCCACACTCCAAAATGCCCTAACTTACACATCAAATTAGAGAAAAGACAAGTCAAAGTCAGTACAAGTGCATGTTTTCAGAATATGTAGAATCATGTTGTAAATCACTTATAATGATTGTATGACTTGTAATTAAGCTTAGAAAAAGCCAGGAGCACTTAGATCGAATGTTTAAGCACTCAAAAGCCATTTTCCAAAATTCACATCAGGCTGTTCATCGATCTAGTTGCAAACTCGACCGATCCTGATTGGATCTTGAAAATGACTTGATCGGTCGAGTTTACACTTCACAGAACTCGACCGATCCCTCTACTGACCACAACTGATTTAAGTGAATCGGTCGAGTTACCCCAGGAAAAACTCGACCGATGGACTAAATTGGTCTTGTCTTTTAGTGGGATCGGTCGAGTTACCTTTATAGAAACTCGACCGATTGCACTGTACGAAAAAGTGCAGAAAAGTGTTTCTAGCCGTTGTGGAGTTGCAACAAGGAAAAATATATCCGTTGCAAGCCACAAAACGGCTAGTTTTCATTCTTAAGTGTTCCCAAAGGCTAAGAGGCATCCCCAGCTATAAATAGGACCCCTTGGGCTTCATTCCAAGGTTGAGCATTCAATGCAAAACTCTATGTGAGGTTCCTATTTTATAGTTGAGTGCTTCCTACAACCTCCTCTCTCTCTCTAAGCTTAATCACTTGCTATATTCGTTAGAGTGAGTAGGAAATCTGTAAGAAAGCTAGTCCTACATGTATATCTTGTGAGGCTCTCACTTCCACCACCTCCCTATCTCTCATTTCAACCATGAAGATGAAGGTTCTCTCTCTTGGCTAAGGGAGGTGAAGAAGAACAAGGGAAGGCGTCCCTTGGTAAAGATCAAGGCTGAAGACTTAGAGCAAGAGTGGGTAAGCCCTTGGTGAAGGCAAAAGACTCCTTGCTCAAGTGGGTAAGTCCTTGGTGGAAGCTTCTTCGAGTAAAGGTGAAGGCAAAGGCTGAAGATCCAAGAGGAGTGACAAAGTCCTTGAAGGCGGAAGACTTGTGCTTGAGTGGGTAAAACCTTGGTGAAGGCTGAAGACTCAAGCAAAGTGGGTAAGTCCTTGGTAAGGTGGATATCTCCTTGTGCTTGGATGGGTAAGTCCTTTGGTGGTCATTATTGTAAGTCTTATGAATGAATATAAGAGGGCAATGGTTAAGAAATCCTAGAGGTTGACCCATGGTTGTCAAGGCGGCTAGGCGGTCAGCATTTCCCAAGGGGCGCCTAGCCCGCCTAGG
Source organism: Alisma plantago-aquatica (assembly GCA_963693085.1). Lineage (NCBI taxonomy): Eukaryota > Viridiplantae > Streptophyta > Magnoliopsida > Alismatales > Alismataceae > Alisma > Alisma plantago-aquatica. The sequence continues at coordinate 413,100,077 of OY856409.1, forward strand.
CGCCTAGGCTGTTCTGGGCGTTTTTTTATATTTTGTATCTTTTTCAGTATGTTAATTTGATTCTTATTATACATATATACTACATATAATACCATATAGGAAACATAAAAAGAGGGCAGAATGAGGTTATGACAGCAGTAGCAGGAGATGGGAATAGGAAGAAAAAGGGGAAGTAATATCAACAAGCCTGCAACAACAATTGGAGCAGGATACTTAGAAAAGAAAGCAGGGAAAAATGGTGATGTAAAAGAGGAAAGTAGAAAGTACAACATCATCAACATTACGAAGCATAGGTGATGTAAAAGAGGATTTGAAGAAAACATAATAAAAAAAAACAGCAGTAGTAGGATTTCGGAGTAGGAGGGGATATAGGAGGAATAACTAAAAAAAAAAACGCAGCAGCAGTAGGATTAAGGACTAAAATGCAGGAGAAAGGATAAAAAAAGAAAAGAAAAAGAAGCAACAACAAACATATGAGGAAGTGATTTTATGACTTACCAATTTGGCCCAAATCAAACATGTTTTCCCTAATTTTCCAAAATTTGGCCTGATTTTGCCTAAATCAGACCTATTTCAGCCATAAATTGACTCAAGCTAATCTAATTCGACCAAATCCAGACTTGATTCATGCTAATTTATCCTTTAAATGACTTAATTTAGGCTTAAAAGACCTTAGACACCCATATAATGCACATACTGGGCTGGGCGCCTAGTTTGGGCAGCCTTGCCTAGCGCCTAGGCGGACGCCTTGACAACACTGGGTTGACCTCTCTAGGTAGTGGACTGACTCACTTCTAGTTTGAAGTGTGGAACCACTCTACATAGCTTGTCACTTGGTGTATGTTCAATCTCTCTCTCCCTTGCTATGCATGTTTTAGTTGCATTCAAACTTCCTATTTAACAACCTTATCTTTTGATATATCTTGAAGGTCTAATGAATTTTGTTTAAGTGCATTCAACTCTATTCACCCCCCCTCTAGAGCATCTAATCACCCATCTAGGATCCAACAGTTCTGTTACTAGCCTGTTTGGATTTTGCTACTTTATGACTTTTATTGCTGATTATTCTTGGGCAACCTGGTTGTTTCTTTTAAAGGATCGTAGTAAAATATTTTGAACACTATCACCACCTTTTTCACTGAGATCCAAACCCAATTCGTACAACTATAAAAATCTTTGGAACTAGTAATGCTTTAGAATTCATGCAAAAATCAGTGGATCAGTTTTATACTGCTTGGGTACCATTCATCAGACTTCCTGTTCTTTCACACCAAAACAAAATGGTGTGGCAGAGAGGAAGAATCACTATCTTCTTGAAGTAGCACACACTATTCTTCTTCACTATCATGTTCTTACAAAGTTTTGGCCTGAAGCTGTTTCTACTGCGTGCTACTTAATTAACCGCATGCCTTCTTTTGTTCTGCACGATCAAGTCCTTTTCTCTCTTCTATATCCCGGTGCACCTTTGTTTTCTGTACCACAACGCATCTTTGGCATCACTTGTTTTAGGAATATCTCTGCTCCGAGATATCTAAGCTTAACCCCCACTTCGTGATGTCAGCTTTTTTGAAGACATGCCGTACTACTCTGAAAGGGGTCTGCCTTATCGAGTGATCTGTTGGATCCCACTCCCTTGCCTCAAGTGATAGAACATGATCCCACTGATGCAACTGAAGCTCTTCCTCGTATCTAGGTACAAGAGAAAACCTAAGGTTACAGTCCCCTCCATGGCCCGTTAACAACTCCTTTGTCGCCAGATCACAACACCTCGTATAACTTCTGACCTATATCTTCTCATTAGTCAAGGAAAGATGTTCGTTCCTGCACTCATCATCTGATTAGTAATTTCTCCTCTACAACTAATCTTGGTGCTACATTTACCTGTTTTTCTATGGATATTTGTGCTGTTTCCGTACGAAAGACTGCTACACAAGCTCTTAAGCGTTGTGTCTGGCGTCAAGCTATGGAAACTGAAATGGCTGCCTGTCATGATTGCTAGACTTGGGATCTGGTTGATCGCCCCAAAATTGCCCTACTGTTGACTGGCATTGGATTTTCACTGTTAAATACCAACCCGATGTTCGATTGAACGGGTGAAAGCTCGTCTCCTAGTAAAAGGTTATACTCCAACCTATGGGGTTGACTATTTTGAAACCTTTTCCCCTGTTGCTAGACTCATGTACGGGTGCTTATATCTGTTGCTGTGAATAATGATTGGCTTCTTTTTCAACTTGATGTTAAAAACACCTTCCTATATGGTGACTTGCATTAGTTGCATGAGGAAGTCTACATGGAACAATAGACTAGTTTTGGTACTCTACTAGACTCAGGAAAGCAATCAAGGTTGTCAGAACCGAACCAGTCAGTGAACCGGTGAGGCCTTTGGTTCTTGGTTCACTGGTTGAACCAATGGTTTGATTGGTTCAACCGGTGATGTCAGCATGACGCCACTAATAATTTAAAAATATATAAATGTCTTTGATACTCATGGAAAATATCCTTGCAAAAGTTATGAAACATGAATAATAGTATAACTTCTCACAATAACTTGATAAACAGACCAAATAGAAAATATTATTCTATTCTTAAACGTACATATACCAACATTTTTGTAGTATTAAAAAAAAACAAAAAACACAGCAACAATACATTTATTTGCTAAGTGAGAGAACTAGCTGGTTGGGATAAAACCGGATTGGTTCGCCGGTTCATCGGTTCAACCGGTCGGTTCACCGGTTTGATGCCGGTCAGACTTCATTTCCGGCTTTGGGAGGGAACTGAACTGGTAGAGTGACTGGTTCAACGTTCTACCGGTTCAACCCGCCGGTTCGTTTCGGTTTTGATAACCATAATATCAATTTATGGCCTATCTTGATTAGTGTTTTCAATGCTGTTTTATGTCATGAAATTTTGATGGAATTCTTACAAATCTTTTTGCGGTCATTTTGACTATCAAATGAAGCAATTTTTACTTAAAATTTGCAAGTATAATATACATATGTTTTTGGTCAGCAAGTATAATATATAGATGTTGATAAAGAAACAATAATTTACTTATGATATGCCACGTTTTGAAAAGCGCGAAGTGGAAAGCGAGTGGATGAACCTCCTTGAGCGCTTAAGATTGAAGCGGGTTTTGAAGCAGACGCTTACAAAAAAGCAACTTGCATATAAAAATGTACAAATGTTTATCCTATTACATTATTACTAAACTATAACATAGAGAAATAATATTCAATAACCAAGCATTCTGGATAATATTACATAGTAGTAAAAAGAGTCCTTATCCCAAAAATAAATGCAGAAAGAAAAGAGAGTCAATCAATATCCATATCCATCTTCCTCACTCCCATCACCCACTAAACTAATATTGTCATTCCTTTGAGTAGTCTCAACATCCTCAACATCTTTGTCTAAATCGAGGTAATCATCATTATCACTATCAGTATATATTTTTGTGGGCTTATTTTACCTTTATTATTGTGTTATGAGCCTTTGTTTATTAGCCCATTAGCCTTTTTCCTTATTTTAGAATATTCCTATTTTTAGATTATTCTTACTCTCTCCTATATAAGAGAGTCTCCTCTAAGTGTTTTTAATCATCTAATACAAACCATCTTTTATATTTTATTTTAGATGGTATCAGAGCGTGATCCATCTTGAGACCCTCCCATGTCAACCCTAATCACAAATGCCTCCTTAAACCCTAGCCGCCACCCTCTCTTTCTCCTCCCTCCCTTTTTCCTCCCACTCCGCCGCCGCCACCCGCCGCATCACCCACCCACGCTGCAAGCTGCCCACTCACAGCCCGCCGCCCGCCCGCCACCTCCACTTGCTCCATCCCCTCCCGCCGTCTCCACCTCTCTCCCTTCCCACAACCACCACCCGCCCCTCCCTCTCCTACAGCCGTCGCCAACCCCCTCCTACTCCCCACTGCCGCCGACCCCCCACCATCTTTGTCTAAATCGAAGTAGTTATCATTATCACTATTAGTATATATATTTTCCTGGCTTTATTTTACCTTTATTATTGTGTTATAGGCCTTTGTTTAATAGCCCATTAGTCTTTTTCCTTATTCTAGAATATTCCTATTTCTAGATTATTCTTACTCTCTCCTATATAAGAGAGTCTCCTGTAAGTGTTTTTAATCATCTAACACAAATCATCTTTTGTATTTTAGAATCACTATAATGAATCACATCATCATACTCGTCTTTGACTTTCCTATTTGCATCAAACATCTGAAAAGCATTCCTAAGATTAGCCAGACTTGTACTTTTCTTGGTTTCCAATGCTTTTGCCGCTCTACTAGCATTTGCAATTATTGAAGTTATTAAAGCACCCGGATAGATTTCTTCCTCGTTTGGATCCAAGTCTACCATCCATTCTTTAGCTTTGTCACTATCTTAAGACTCATGGGATCTCCGTCCTTTTCACGTCTTTCCTTTTGCTCCTTGAGTTTTGCGTTACACTAGTTGAACACAATGCTTCAAGCCTCTTCACATCCAATATGTCTCTCCTTTTCATAATGAATATGTGCAACAACATAACAAACATAAAATGTCAATGTATATTAAAAATCCAAGCGGTGATATGCAACCACTAATGAGTTTTTCCTTGACATATCATCTCAAACGAAATCTAGTTTCTCTCACACAGATGAGCAAGTTAAATTCAAGGTTGCGCTTAATACATGGTTCCATCCTAGTGTCATTTCTTTGTCTAATTCAAGGTTTTTGGATTCTCCCCGAAGGTTGCTCGATAGAGCTTCCAGGTAATGGGTCTCTAGGTGGGTCTCCGATTCAACAATTGGTCAACCCGGTAACGTCAACATGATACCATATATATAGTATAGTACATACAAACACTTGTATACGCCTAAATGTGTCTATAATTATAGTATGTCAATGTTCACATATATATTTAAATTTGATTGCATATATATGTGTATAGGTACATAATCTACTATATGAAAAGTGTGAAATGATGAATTGTGAAACATCATACCTATAAATCAAGTATACGCAAACAAGCAAGCGAATGTGTTCTGATGCTAAATTCAGATTATTAACATACTTGTTAAGGCGACAAGGCATGCCTAGGCGTCGTTTAGGCGGTTTAAGATGCTAAACTTCAATAGATTTTATCTATATGTATACATGTGTTATGATTTTTATAACATTACCCCTGTAATATTTTATGTATACATGCCTAATGATTTTGAAAACATTTTCTCTACATATTTATGTTATATTTCATATATATGTGTGTGTTTGCAGGCAAATCTGTAAATTTACGGTTATTCCACTTATATACATATATTTTACACTAAGGGAACAAAACCAATTACATCTCCAATGATCTTTATTAATTTTGCCTAAACAAAAAGAGTGATAGTAAACAATGTAAGAGATAGAGATCCAATAACCAAATAGTGATTTATCTTTAGCGACTACCCTGATAACATGCCCCTGATTTAGAAATTGAAAAGAAGGCAACAAAGCTCAAAACATGAAAAAAATAGTAAATGTGTATTAAAAGAAATAATTCTAAAAGAAAATGATATTTAACACAGCATAAACAACAATGTAACGTGCTGTACGATAGGACAAGAAAATAGACCATGAAAAGTCATTAGTATTCTAGAGGATCAACAAAATAACATAAAGCGACAAATTAGGCAAGGTGCGGGCGCCTCGACATGTGTGATTATAAATAGTTTAATAAGTATATTGTTCAAAATATAGGATACCGAGGTTGAGTGAAAGGGAACTAGATTATGATTACACAATATTAGGGAGGAAAAATTAAAATCAACAAAATCCGATCTGGTCACGGGGTTGGCGATTGAACTGGCTAGGTCACCAAGTCAAAGCAAGGTTTCGGCCAAAAATGGGTTTTAGCCCCACCAACCCGCTGGAACTCCTGGTGGCGGTTTGATGGACTAGCTCAGGTTTAAAAACACCGGTCTTACTGCAGAGGGCATTCTAAAGGACTCCGAACCATCCTTTTTTTGTAGGTAACCCGTTCGTTATGACATCATTCATGATGTGTGGCTCATGATAGAATGTCTCAATGCACTTCATAAGACCATCCATTACGCAACTCGTGGCGTTAATGTCAACAACTCTCCAATATAAGAATGGGTTCAAATAGTAACCTGCAAATTGTCAATTTCAAGAATGGATTCTAATAGTACACCACAAATTGTCAATTTCATGCAAAATTTTTGGTTGGTTCATATAGATTGATGGCTCAAACACGTAATAGTGGTTAGTTACCTCCAACAGGTAAGGAGTGGTCGTGCTTGCTGTCCCATTTATCGTTCCCATCTAGAGCACATGCTTTCAAAGTGGCTCATCTCTGCCCACTTGTGTCAATCTTATCAAGTGTGTATAGAAAACCAAAATATATGAACCCTGTAGCATGTACTTTCTCACAATCAATTACTTGCACGATTGCACCAATGGTTTAGTTTTTTGATAACCAACTGAATTCCCATCCAAAACCGTTATCCACCTATTGTGGCCACAATTCTAACTCCCTCTGATGTATTTGAGAATTTGCAATTAACGCAATCATCAGTGACAAACATCCTCCTATTCTCTCAAGTTTTAAGGTGACTTTCCAAGCTTAGAAGTGTTGTAGCAAACCTAGTAACACTTGGCCTGACCAAGTGACACCCAAGCAAGCGTCTCATTACACCTATAGTCTTATGATGGAAATACAAGAATATTGTGAGTGCTTTTGCCTTTCTGGTAACATTTTGCACCCGAACAACTACTGCATGGCCTCCGACATCAAGTCCATGAATAGGCTGCACTTGCAATCCAGATGATTCTTGGGCGTTTCTCCTCCAGTTGGCAACCTGCGGCAAGGTTGGCTGGATTGTCACCTACCAGTTGCACAATGTGTATAGACTCTGTGCTAGGAAGCACAAACACGGACACAGACACGGACACGGATACAGACACGGACACAAACACGGGACACGATAATTTTTAAAAATGTAGGACACGGACACGGGGCCGGACACGGCAAATTGTTTTTTCCACATATATATGTATACATTATTGATGTATAAACACATTCTATTATAGAAATTTAATTGTGGAGTTTGCATTTCATTTAGTTAAAAGACATACAATCATCCATCAAACACATTCATCCAAATAGGAAAAACCCATCAGATACAACAAGCATGGCCTAGTGATATTTATAAATTTATGTAAACGCATTCATGTCCATGCTTCCAATCAATTAAAGCAAATTGTCAATTTAAATCATAACGCAATGACTTTTGAACAGTAAATAAACAATAATTAGGCCAATTCAACAATAAAGAAATCCAACTCAGAATGATGTATGATTAAATACAGTAAATACTACAGATTTGTATAACATAACTGAACCAACATCATCGATTATTGTTAACATTATAACAAAACAGAAGAAAAAAACTTATTAGAAAAATTGGGCATAGATTGATAGAGGGGCAGGATTATAGTAAGAAAACAAAAAAAAATTGGAGTGAAATTGAGAAGGGGAGAAAATATCGGTGGGTTAGGGAACAAGGACGGGTTTAGTCTTTTTTCCTAACATAACTGGACCTGGATGTGGCTGGGCTGGGTCAGCCGTGTCCAAGCCGTGTCCTAGCCGTGTCCAAGCCAAAAACTCTTCAAAAAAAAGTTGGACACTCGGGGGCCGTGTCCACAGCGTGTCCAGTCGTGTCCACGGCGTGTCCGCGTCCGACACGCGCAGACACGGCCACGGCACCTCCCGGGAAGTGTCCGTGCTTCCTAGACTCTGTGTTTTGCATCTGACATGAACAGTCAACTCCCTTAAAAAAACAAGCCCCTAATCACATGATAACACATGTTCTTGATGCTTCTATAGCACTTGTCCGTCCAAGCATCTGTCATCAATACTCATCCACTTCGTTTCTATCCTTCCCCGTGTTGTTTAAGTGCTTCCTTTGTCGCTTCAACCTCCTGGCTGAATAAGGGCTCCCTCATTTCATAGTGACTAGTAAGAGGGTCCCTTCAAATCGGGTCCATATTGGTCTATAGTTTCTATCATTATCTGAAAGAGGAAAGTGACTGAGTTTTAGTTGGCAGCTTTTCCTTTGTTTTTCTACTTCCAACTTCCAAGATAGGTCGGAGTTTAGGCACAACTTGGCAATATGTATCTTGGTTAGGTCGGTCCGGAACAAAGAACAAACTGCCCTACAGGATTTCTGATTTGATTTGAACTGATCATTGGTGGGTCTAAAATGAGCTGATGTCAAGTGACACATAATAGGGAACTTTTGATCAACAAGTTAATTCAGACATTGGGGGGGGGGCACTCCCATTTGTCTGTTTTAATTGTAGAAGATTGTCATCCAACTAGCACTTCTACAACAATGGACAACCTACAGGTGCTGGTGGGGACAGGCAGACAACTCCACATTTTCAGACACTTCTTGTACGTTGAAGAGCAGACCTGCTTGAGAGTGGCTAGGTGGTTCCTGAAGCATGGACAAGGGTGCTCTTTTGAGGTGAAGATGTCCCCATGAATTGGAGGATGTGTGGTCAATGTTCTTATTTTGATGGGCAATGAGGAAGACAGGCCCTTTTCTCAAAGGGGTCTTCACTGCTTAAGGCTCTGGTGACTCTGTTTGATGCGTGTAACAGGCAACACACTGGGTTTGTTGGCTGTAATGGGATAGAGATGATTCTTTTTTTAATTGAACAACAGCGTGAAGGAGATTGGAAGCCCATTATACTGTTTTAAGAAAGGCGGAAGGTTGGAAGTTTAAGGAGAAGTATAGTTTTCTCTACAATAAAAGTTGTGACTTATGAACTGCTTCTTGGAATGAGGTTTTAAGTGAAGGGTATGGTGGAGGAAGTTTGTCTTCATGATTTTTTGTCTAGAATATAATGGGCTGAGGAGGGATGTGAAGGATAGAGTGGTGATGGAGATGCATTGTGAGGTAAAGGTGGTAATTCTTTGCTTACACGAGACTAAAGCAGAATTTTTGGACGTCTAGAAAGATTGAGGGATTATGCCAAAGGATGGGTGGGCTAGGCAGGATTGTGACATTTGCAACACAAACAAGGTACAAGGAGTTGTTTATTAAGGACATCAAAAAGTTGTTCAGGAACAACACACTCTAGTAGTGATGAACATGTAAGGAGAAGATCCATGCTGTCAACGAGCTTGAAAACCTTGTCTCATTGAGGCATATAATCTAAATGAAACACCTCAAGTAGGAGGAGAAGCAATGCCTATAGGTGATCAAAGGTCTCACACGTTATCATCATCATCATTGCCGTCGTCGTCATCTAAGCCTCTATCCCAACCATGTTAGGGCCGGCTACATGGATCCTTCTTTTCAAATCAGCTATGTTATTGGTCATACTCTGATCAAGATGTAATATTCGAATCTCTCTTTATAAGCTCTTTCCAAGTTAATTTAGGTCTACTTCTGCTTCTTTAAATTGTGTTTTGACTCAATAACCTAGCTTTGAATAGGTGCATGCGTCGGTCTGCGCTGCACATGTCCACACCATCTTAGAAGGCCCTCACGCAACTTGTCCTCAATGCCCACCACCCCGCTATGTTCTTGATATAGTAATTCTTTAAACGATCTTTTCTTGTCTTCCTACACATCCATTTCAGCATACATATTTCGGCCACATTTATCTTTTTGAAGCCTTGTTTGTTCGCTGTCCAACATTCACCCCCATATAGCATGGCTGGCTGTATAGCTATTATGTAAAACTTGCTTTTTAATTTGAAAGGGATCTTTTGGTCACATACTACTCCAGTTGCACTCCACTTCAACCATTCTGCTGTGATCCTGTGACAAACATCATCGTGTACATCACCCTTCCTTTTAATAAAAAAATCTAAGTAACAAAACTTATCACACATGGGTACCTCCGTTCCATCAAACTTGACCCCACCATTCACAATTGTAGATTGGATAAAATTGCAATGCATATATTCCATTGTGCTTCTACTGATCATAAATCATTACATTCCAATGCATTTCTTAAGTTAAACTTTATCAATCAATATGTATTTTCTTTCATCAATCAATACAATATCATCAGCAAACAACATACACCAAGGGATAAGCTCTCACATATTAAGAAGAAAATTCTTTATTCATCTTCTTAATGAGATAGTGAAGCTCTGAATGACCTGGAAATATTTTGCTGATATAGTATTAGAGACATGGATCAAATGGAAACAAAGATCTCGAGTTAGGTGGTTAAAGGAGGTGGGAAAGAGTACCAGCCTTTCCCCACCACTAATCGGGTATAGCAGCAACACATATAGTTCATTAGAAAATGAAGACTAAGGGCATACAGACAGAGGATGATTATTCGATGAAGCAGAACTAATCTTTCCACGAGGCTCTTTTATGATGGTGAGCCAAAAAAACTGAGATGGCAGGTGCATCTCACAAAAGAGTTACTTATCCCCTATCATATCCTGTTGTAAGGAGCTAAAACAACAATACGGACACGACGAGGGAGGTTGCCCCAGGTCTTGAAATTTTTAGATTACTAAATGTTCTCAAAATGGAAATGACCAAGGGGCATTTGTTTCCAAAAGCCCAGATGCATGAAAGCCTTTGCCAAGTGTGGATTATCCTGATATTTTAGAAGTGCAGGGCGTGTGGCTGGTTGCTTTAGGCTGATTGGCTATTTGGCTTGATTGATTGCTCATTGTGGAGACAGAAGCATCCAAAAGGAGGATGGTAATATAAGAGTATATTTTCTAAAACAAAATGCCCATTTCATGGACAGATTTTTTCCTGACAACTTGTGGCAGCTCATAAAAAGATACACTGGGAGGGAGACTTGACTTGGGCATTCAGTATTAACATTAACTTTTAGAAAGATTGGTCTTTTGGCAAACGGATATAGCATGTTTGTCAAATGGAAAATTTTCCATGATGATTAATGGGGGCATATTTTTCAATCCTGTCGGGTTATTACTGTATTAGACATGAGATCCTTTCCTTTGTCTTACTGTTTGACGCTCCTCACATTTATGATGAGAAGCTCACGGAGCTATTTTCTGATTATTTCAGATTGTTATTTAAACACCGTGCATGAACGGGTAAATCAGCTCTCAGAAATGAATGCAAGGAATGTTAATTGCTGGCTATTTTCTGATTATTTCAGATTGTTATTTAAACACCATGCATGAACTGGTAAATCAGCTCTCAGAAATGAATGCAAGGAATGTTAATTGCTGGATTACATTTGTTGTAACTTTCTTTTTTTGATGGCTGAGTTGTCAGTCTGTCACATGTTTTGTTTTTAAACTATATTTTCTGGTGCCCTTTAGAGTCTCAATGCATGTTCAATGCGTCAGGCAATTGAGAGCTTGTATCTTATTACTGGGTTTCATTTTGATTTGTTGTATATCAGATAAATAATTGTAATTACTTTATCATATCGCATACTGCTTATTCAGTGGGGTGAAGACTCTGACCTTACAACACCAGAGGAAGGCCCTAGTGAGAGAAGATGGCGCAATCTTAAGAAGAGTGTAAGGAGAGTTCCACGAAAATGGAGTGCGGAAGAGGAAAACACTCTCAGGGAAGCCGTTAAAAGGTATGCAGACAAAATATTGTTTCTTTTCCCTAGGGATGTTTTTATTTATATTTGAATTTGAAGATTCAATACCTTGAGGACTCCATTGTCATCTACTTAATTCACTGATAGAGGTTTATATGAATGTTTGAATCTTGTTATTTTTCATTACACCATGATAAAAAATTAACTGCTATATATCATTTGCCTAATAAATCTGTTTCTTGAATCTGTGCTTGTATGATAAATTGTCTTCTGTTTGAAGGTTTGGGAAAGGCCGTTGGAAGCTAATTCTGGATATCTACCAAGCAACTTTTGAAGGAAGAACCGAGGTATGCTTAGTGATGTGATTTATCTGTATACCTGCTTTGAAACTGATACAAAATAATTGTGATGATACAGGTAGATCTCAAAGACAAATGGAGAAACATGACAGCTAGATAAACAGACTTAAAAACAGCCTTTTCCAGAAGCTATGGGACCTTGGAGGTCGTTTTTTAAGTTACCGCTGGTATATCTTGTGTGAAACCACAAGGGCTTGCCCAACGGGTATATGTTCCCTAACCTTAACAGTGGGGCTCATGTATCCCTGATAAAAGCCCACGCTTGCATAGGAGGATATAGCTGCAGCGGAAGCCTGGGCTTCCCTGGCTTTGGGCCTCCGCAGGGTTGGAGGGTTCCCCTGTCTGGACTTCTTTTGGCTGGGTCCCTGCATAGGACTGCAGACTCTATTTGGTTGGACGAAGTTCATATAACTAAGGAAGGTCTTTCTCGTGAAACTTACACCTGTTCCTGCTTTATCCCAATGGAAATTGTTTGCACAAAGTTCACATAACCGAGGTCCTGTCCCTGCGCCTATGTGTGTTCCTGATTGATCCAGAGCTGCATCAGGCTGTCGAGGCAGGTACGCACGTTTGGAAGAAACTGCCACAAGGCACAGCTGAGGTTGTCCCTTGATCATCGATAAGTGTAAATAATTTTGCATCTGCTCTACTTTCCCGTGAAAATTTGTACAGGTTAAGCTACGGTGTATACCATGACCAGATTACTGACATGAAATGTATCTGCCCAATGTATGCGAACATAATCAGTGTCAGTATTATGTGCTTTTATTGTAGTAATCCATGCTTGACTTTACATTGTAAGAAGAGCTGTCTCCACTGGAGGTTTGAATGTCATTTTGGTGTAATCTTTGCAGTTCCATCTTTAATGCTTCAAATTACAGGGTTCAGCTTCTGTTCCTATTCCCACTGGACTCTTATATCGGTTTATTGGTTTTTTAGTTGCAGTCTGTTAATCCGGTTGTTTGGATCAGTTGAAAGTCCGAGAAAATCTGGGCGAGGGATTTGATTCCCAACTACAATGATCAAATACAGGAAACCAATACTGATGTTCGTCCGTCTCTGTCGCATTTAAGAAATACGAAGATATGAATAACACCTTTCCGTTCTTTTCCTTTTTGGATTGGAATATGATACTTGGGCAAGAATTGACAGTATGATGTACGACAGGTACAAGCTATAATGTTTCTTTACTGGCTGCTCCTAAAAGTCACTATGAGTCCCCAGGGTATTGTATTAAAAAAATACTGTGTAGTGAGTTTGAAATCCGAAACTGAATCCCATTTATCTTTGTTACAAGATAAGCCGCATAAAACAAAAACCTGATGGCAGGGAATAAAAAATGCTTGTTTTGTGTGATAAAGATAGATAGTATTCAGTTTTGACTCCAAAACTCACTACAAAGAGCAAGGTCCTTCTATTAATGGCGTGTTTGGTTGGACCGAAATAAAAAGCCGCAGACTTGTAAATCCATTTGGTTTTCAAATATTGCTTTTTATTAGATGTAGTAGTACATTCGCAATGTGAATTCAATGTTGTACGAAAAGGGGACAAAACAACCACAAACTTAGGACGGATGGTTTTCACAACCAGCTAGCCTCCTTGTGCATACGTCCGAGAAAGAGCAGTACTGCCTTGTGGCGCTGAAGGAGCAGACTGGTAGTTGTATATTTATTTCAAACCAACTCGGATCATACGAAAACAATGAAAGTACTACTCATCGAACAATTCAGTTAAAAACAACTTGTGGCCTGAAACCGTGCAAGATCAGTAATGGATCGTACGAAAACAATGAAAGCACTACTCATCGAACAATTCAGCTATACAACTTGTAGCCTGAAACTGTGCAAGATCAGTAAAGCCGCCGCTGTTATTTACCCTCCTTTCTCACTTTCAAGCGTAGCCATATTCTTCATTAGTCCGAACTCTATCATTACTTACCTCTTGGAACATCTGCCAGACAGCTACCTAAACGATCATTCTCGTGTATGCCTCTCCATGTTTAACATTAACACCCTACTTTGAAATAAATTCAACAAAGCATTGATGTTTTACACACTGAAATAGATCCAAGTAAATCCAACAAAGCATTGATGTTTTACACACTGAAATAGACCCAAGTCCCTTTTTGAACGACACTTGCATATAAAAACTTGCGTCATAGTTTGGTCTCCCGTGAACCCTCAAGAACTCTCATCCCTCTATGTTCAACACAAAGGTCTAATTTTATATTCATTCCAGCACATCAGTAGTGTTTTTGCTCAATGAATTTGGCCAAGCATTCATGACTTTGCAATTCACATCCACCTTCACGAGTTTCCCAAGAACAAGCGTGTGGTCTATTGTTTCTTCCCCCTTTTGGATACTAATCACATTAATAAGCTGTCATCACATTGTAGTCTCTGTGAACCCACAGGCACTAACCCCCTCCCCTCCCAAAGATGACCTTCATGGATGAACAAGAAAATTGACCTCGTAGAGATGGTCCCTGTAGTACCCAATGTAGGAGTTAAAGCATATCACACTTTGCCAATTTTCTTCACATCAATCTCCATTAACATGCAATTAAATTAAAGTCATTATCATCCTACCCGCTTTTGCATATAATGAACCATATGCCCCAAGTCAAGAAACCAAGATTTCTATGAGAGCGATGTGGAACCACATAGGATGGTAGCTCGCTCTTACCGATCTATCGATGATCATGTTGCATCAATTCGAGAATTTTTGCCCAAGTTCATAATTAAAATCATCATCATTTTATATTAATGTCGAATCACCTATGACACTTAATGTAGGACGCTAAACTTTGTACCCAACCAGGGAAGAATATTAGTCGGGGAGGAGTGGTTCAGGTGGTTCGGCACAATGTCCCCTCATGAAGGGACCCGGGTTCGAAACCCAGCGGCCGCCTCTGAAATGGTACCCGTCGTGCAGGCCGGCCAACTATGCGCTTTAACTGATTCCCGGGTGTGTGGGGCGCTCGGGGCCCGAAAGTTTTACGCTATCTGGGAGGGTCACAAAAGTGGCGCTTCTACGGAGGCGATTCTCTCGATAATAAAAAAAGGAAGAATATTAGAGTCCACTAAACTAAACGAAATTGATTGCACTTGCTTCTATTAATCTGTGATCTTTTTTATATATTTACAAACGAAGCATTTTTTGCGTTACTACAACTAAATTCTTGATTAATACTTTTTTGATATTCATAAAATTATAATGTATTTTGTGTTTGCATCTTAATTTTCTATATTTGACTTACTTCAATGTCATATTGTATTTGTATTCCATTTAATACTATATTTGTGATGAAGTGGATTTTCTCTATCATCCTTAGATGCACTTCATCACTCATAAGATGCCCCATTTCACTCAATAATCTCTCTTCACCACTTGGATGATATTGAATCATATGTTGGTCAATGTTTTACTTTTTGGTTGAATAATTACCAATCCTGGTTGACAAAGCTGAATGCATTGATGTACTTTGGAATGTATTTGAATTATTGATACCCTTCAACATCCACATCGTGACCCCTACATATTTATATGTGAAGAAGAGGGAAATTTTTAACTAAAGGCAAAACTATCATCTCAAACAGACCTATAATTGTGAGTTATGAATTTTGTAATTTATGCACAGAACATCAATTTCATTTCCCTTTTTCCTACCTTTTCCACGTTAGCAATCCATGGGTTCTCATATAAGCCAATCATAGGCCTCAAGTAAAGGGGTTGCAGATTCTATCTTTGATCCAAAAACCAAGAGATTAGCCTCTCCCCCTCACATGTTTGCAAGATGGGAGGCAGTCATGGCGTTGCGACGACCAGCCACGTCGGCCATGCCAAGCCTCCCCACGCCTTGCTTTGATCCTTTTTGAATTGATCTCCTTAGCCTCTTTCATTTTCCACCCCTTTCCACGACCAATCACATCCCAAAACACCCCTCTTAATCCTCCGTCATCTTCTTATTGTGCCACCGCTACTGCCGTGATTCCCTTTTGGGTGTTTCTTCTCCAAGACACCTATGTGCATTTTGAGGCTTCCTCTGCATTTGTGAGGACCAATCAAAACCAATCAACCTCATCCCACTTGCCTTCGGGCTCTCCTTATCTCCTTTCTCCTGGAGCATGTGAGCCACCCACAACAAGAGTTCCCCCCCTCACGAGGGTTGAACCTAGTAAGGAGATGATTGGTGGCCACCCGATCCTAAGACATGTCAAGGTTTTGTTGGGGAATGGGGATAATAGAGAAGGCAATTGATTTTTTATCCCTATTCCTTACCAAAATATCACGTCAATACGATGTATCTAGGAAAGAAGATAGCAAGAGATATATCTGGTCCTAGAGCAAGTCCATCGACTACTCTTGCATGGTGATGTGCACTCTTCGCAAGACGCACACAGACAATTGGAGACGATGACCACCTGGTGCAACACCACATACGGTGGTGGTTGTTGTTAGCATGGCGGTAACAACCTCCACACCTCTACATAGTCGACACAGATCACCAAAAACTCCATGTTGCGCTACCAGATCCAACATGAAGGAGTGTCCCTTCGAACGTCTATGTGCTAACATTGACTTGCTCTCCCTTGTTGTCTCTCCCTTGCTGTCTCTCCATTTTATGGGTAAGATTTTCTCGAGCTCTCACATTATCACAATTATGAGAGGACAAAAAAATGTCAGAGCTTATTGTTGTGTCTGTTGAAAGCCTGACCGCCCCTCTATTTATAGGAGGACCGAGGTCAGGGTTTTTAGATTAAGTGGGAGTCAAAGAGATGAATTTTCATGAATTTGTGGCTGCTGCCAATCATGAACCGATTGGTTCACTTTTGAAATAGTCGGTTCACATCCTGAACTGGGCAGTTCACTTTTGAACTGGTCGTTTCATATGTGAAATAGTCGATTCAACATTAAATCGATCAGTTCACTACATTTCCTATATGCAAACATATTAGCTTTCAATGTGACGATTATTTCACAACATGACGTAAACATTGCTCGTCTTGAGCAACATTAAAATCAAGAAATACTTTCAAGACATACTCTCAACCTATCATCCTCACTCTCCTAACAACCACTTGATTCCTTCCACCAAAATATGGCCAAGCGACCCTGACTTCCTGAATTCACGAAAAGTGACTTTTATATTTCCTACTTCACAAACTTGCATTTATTCAAGACCTACAATAAAACAGATTTTCATTTCACCTTTGCATTTGGTACTCCATTTTTTTTAAAGTTTTACACATGAGCATGGCTGATTTTGGATGGTTGGGGTTTTTGTAGTTTTCCCCTGGGTATAAAATTGGAGTGAAGGAGGTATGGAAGAAGGATAGTCTCTCCTCTATTCGACTCGAGACCATTTTATTTAGTGGACATGCAGTTACATTGACCGCATGTTTTTCTTTGATTTTTGGTGATACACCCAATTGCGTGGGTATGGAAGAAGCAGAAGAGGGGGAAGGGGTTCCACCCCAAACTTAGCGTTTTGGGCACTATTGGTTTTTCTTTTCTTTTTGACAAATGGAAAGATTTAGAAGTGGTGGAAGAAGAGTAGAAGAGGCTGTTCTTGTGCAACTTTTTTTTCCATCTCTTTTTTTAGAGTACCATGCATTGGTTCAACTATAACCGAATCATGCGAAAAATCAAGAAAATTTATACAAGTTGTACATGATAAGAAAGCATCACTCTTGAATCCTATCAGTCCTCTATGGCTTGCCATCTTTTCCAAGGAGTGATTATTATTTGAGGTCCTAAGTGACAGGAGGATTTCTAGTCATGAAAGTTTTAAAATTTTAGTTGCAAGGCAGTTACATCATTAAGGGGAGTATTTTGACAAATGATCATATCAAGGCCGACTAGATATGGGCCAAATGTACTATGAAAATAAGGAAAAAAAATAACTACATGCAATATGTAAAACAAAAAAAGATACTAAAAGGGAAAGAAAAAGAGGTGGAAACGTACCATCTCGACTTGAGTTTTCCAGGGAAAAGTCATAATCTTGAATTAAAAACTAAAACTTGATCGCCTTCTCTAATGTCTTTGCGCTTGATGTGACCATCATGCCACATTTTGGTTCGATCCTTGTAGATTCTTGCGTTTTCATAGGAACTCATCCTAAGTTCATCAAGCTCATTCATTTGGAGAAAATGTTTCTCTCCAGCCATGGAAAGGTCAAAATTCAAACTTTTGATGGCCCAACTGGCTTTGTGCTCTAGTTCTATTAGTAGGTGACATGACTTACAGTAGATAAATCTGAAGAGGGTGGTACCAATGGGTGTTTTGTAGGCAGTACGATATGCCCACAGAGCGTCATTGATTTTTAACGCCCAATCTTTCCTAGTTCGTCCAACAGTTTTTTCTAAAATGGATTTGATTTGTCTGTTGGATACTTCTACATGCCCACTGGTCTGAGGATGGTAAGGAGTGGCAACTTTGTGATAAACCCCATATTTTTTCAAAAGAGCCTCAAAACTTTTCTCCAAAAAATGGGATCCCCCGTCAGAAATGACGGTGCGAGGGACTCCAAATCTAGGAAAAATGACATCTTTAAAGAGTTTCTTAACAGGTTTAGAGTCACATGTTTTAGTAGGTATGACTTCAACCCATTTTGACACGTAATCGACTGCAACTAAAATGTCAGTAAACCCATAAGAAGAAGGAAATGGGCCCATAAAGTCGATTCCCCAGACATCAAAAATCTCTAATTCCTACCAAGAGGTGAGAGGCATTTGGTCACGCTTGGAGATATTACCCGTCCTTTGACATTGGTCACATGAGAGCACATAATCATATGAGTCTTTGAAGATGGTGGGCCAAAAGAATCCGCATTGTAGGACTTTTCTAGCCGTTTTTTGGGAACTCATGTGACCACCATAGGGGCCAGAGTGACATTGTTCCAAAATGGCGATGCTTTCTTTGTGGGATACACAACGATGATATAAACCATCGGCACAAAGTTGAAACAGATAAGGTTCATCCCAATAATAATTTTTGACGTCATGTAAAAATTTAGCTTTAGAGTGTCCCGTATACTCGGGGTGCAATACACCTGCAGCTAAATAGTTCACAAAATCAGCAAACCATGGGAATTGAGACTCTACCTTGAGCAATTGGTCATCAGGTAAAGATTCATTTATAGGTTTTTCATCAATGGGGCTATAGCTAAGTCTACTGAGGTTGTCAGCCACGACATTTTCAGATCCCTTTTTATCTAGGATTTCTAGATCAAATTCCTGCAATAACAAAATCATCTTATTAGTCTAGGCTTGGCATCTTTTTTGGTCATGAGGTAGTGAATAGCTTCATGATCAGTGTAAATAACAACCTTTGAACCAACAAGATATGAGCAAAATTTATCGAATGCATAGACAATGGCAAGCATTTCCTTTTCGGTGACTGTGTAATTTCGCTGAGCTTCATCTAAGGTCTTGGATGCATAATAAATGACGTGGTGTTTCTTGTCAACTCTTTGTCCTAAAATGGCACCTATAGCAAAATCACTAGCATCGCACATGATTTCAAATGGTAAGGCCCAGTCAGGAGCACAGATGATAGGAGTGGTGGTGAGAGCATTTTTCAAACATAGAAAGCTCTCCATGCATGCCTTATCAAAATGGAAAGGCACATCCTTTTGAAGAAGAATGGTGAGAGGTTTTGTGATTTTGGAAAAATCACGGATGAATTGCCGATAGAACCCGACATGTCCTAAGAAGGCTCGGATGTCTTTGACTGAGGTTGGGGGAGGCAGCTTGGTGATGACCTCAATCTTAGCTTGGTCTACTTCAATGCCTTGGTTGCTCACCTTATGGCCTAGAACAATACCCTCCTTGACCATGAAGTGACACTTCTCCCAATTAAGGACTAAGTGTGACTCAATACATCTATCAAGGACAAGAGAGAGGTTTTGGAGGCAGTAATCAAAACTGTCCCCATAGATGGAGAAATCATCCATGAACACTTCCATGACAGTTTCAGTTAACCCTGAAAAAATAGCAGACATACATCTTTGAAAAGTGGCTGGTGCATTGCACAGGCCAAAGGGCATTTGTCTAAAGGCGTATGTACCAAAAGGGCATATGAAAGTGGTTTTCTCTTGATCTTCAAGATGAATGGGAATCTGATAAAAACCTGAGTAGCCATCTAGATAACAAAAGTATTGTTGATGAGCTAAACGTTCAAGAACTTGATCGAGGAAGGGAAGTGGGAAGTGGTCTTTCCTAGTTTCTTTGTTGAGTTTCCTATAGTCAATGCACATCCTCCACCCTATGACGATACGGGTGGGGATGAGCTCATTCTTCTCATTCCTAAGGACTGTGGTCCCGCCTTTTTTTGGGATGACTTGGACAGGGCTGACCCAAGGAGAGTCAGAAATGGGGTAGATGATCCGTGCAGTCAAAAGTTTAATCACTTCAAGACGAACAACTTCCTTCATGTTTGGGTTGAGTTTCCTTTGTGGGTCTCAGGAAGGTTTGCTATTTTCAATCATTGGGATTTTATGGATGCAAATTGATTGATCTATCCCAACTAAATATGTCATTTTGTACCCTAAAGCTATTTTTATTTTCCTAAGTTCTCCCATAAGCATGTTTTCATGTTCAATGGTAAGGTCAGAATTGATAATAACAGGGCATAATTGTTGTTCATCAAGAAACACATATTTCAGGCCTATGGGGAGAGTCTTCATTTCTGGGGCCTTTGGTGGTTCAGGCTTTTCTTCTATGATGGAGATCATCTTAAGGTCTTCAATTTTTGTATTGGGGATCTCCTCAAAGTTATCCAAATGAATCTTGAGTTGGTTTAATGGTTCATTGTTAAAATCACATTCGACAGGGATAGTGAGGGCAGTGTGTAGGGGGTCATCAACTAACTCCCATTCCTGCCTTAGTTGGGATAATTCATCAATGCAATCAAGGAGGTAGACTTATTCCTCAAGGCTAGGCCCCCTCATGCTTTCAAACACCCTAAACTCAAGGTTTTACTTCCCAAGCCTTAACAAAATGGTGCCAGCCTCGAAATCAATTAAGGCACAAACAATGGCTAAGAAGGGACGTCTGAAAATGAGAGGGTAGCGTAAATCTTCCTTGATGTCCATGATCACAAAATCACAAGGGACATGCATCATTTCCAACTTTAACCGGAATGTATTCTATGATTCCCATGGGTTTGGTTGTGGATGAGTCTGCTAGTTGTATGGTCATGGCTGTGGGTAACATGTCATTGAATCCTAGTCTTTTGCAAAGGCTATAAGGCATGATGGATATACTGGCTCCTAAATCTGCTAACCCTTTTCTACAAGCATTGTCACCCAAGTAGCATCCTATTCCAAAAGAACCTGGATCCTTCTGTTTTTTAGGCATATTACTTAGGATAATGTCTGAAGTGGTCCTAGCAAGTTTAACAGTCTTGTATTCTTTAGTAACATACTTCCTAGTCAAGAGAGATTTCATGTACTTGGACCACGTGGGCATGTCAGCCAAAGCATCAAGGAAGGGAATGTCAACATGTATTTTTTTCATAGCATCCCTAAATTTCATGAAACAGGCATCAAGTCTTGTTTGTTTGAGGCAGGCTTGGTAGGGAGGTCGGGGTTTGTAGATTGGTTCTTCGTCTTTTGCCTGAGGGGTTTCGGGGGTGGGGGTGGATGGTTTGAAAGTGGCTTCAGGCTCGACAACAACCATGTCCTCATCCTTGAATTCTAGAGGTGGGTCTGGAGATTTTTTAGGAGATGGAGGAGTTTGCACTTTTCCCGAATGAGTAGAGACAACCTTGAGTTTTTCAGGATGTTTGGGGTTGTTTTCAGGCTACCCTGCAAAAGTCCCAGTAGGGGGTTTCTGTTGGACAAACAGACGAGCTAGTTGGGCATCTGTCGCCTTTTGATGAGCTTGTTGAGAAACGATGATTTGTGCCAAGGCAGCTATCCTTTTGTTCGATGAGGGAGTGGTGGTAGGGACATTTGGTTGAGGGGGTGGTTGATTGTGGTTTTGAGGAGGAAGGTTTAAATTTTGAAATTGTTGTCCTTGATATGGTGGTCGGGTTAGGTGATTTACTCGGTAATTTCCTTGGTTTCCAAAGTTCCTTTGATTGTTGTATGGGAATCCAGGTGGTGGTCAATTATTACCTTGAGGGTAAGGAGGCCTTTGTTGAGTTTGGAGTTGGCTAGAGTTCTCGGTACTAGAAGGGTTCCCATATTAGAAACCAGTGTGGTTTCTAGTTTGGTTGGGATTGTAGTAACCTTGGCTCGGTATGGTATGGATTGAATTAAGGTCCTATGGTTGTTGTCCTATTCCAGGTTGCATGGGCATGTTATAGAGGTATTGACAGTAGAGGGTGGTATGGTCGTATCCTTGACAAATACCACAAAGAGAATCCATGGCTTTTAGTTGTTGAGGTGACTCCCTAAGGGTGACCAAAGATGACTCTAATTGATCTTGTTTTAAGGCAATTAATTTGAGGCTTTCTTCTATGCTTTGGATATCATTATTAACTTCTGCCTTGGCTACCTTAAGGATTCCACCAATTCCCCTTCTAGCCCTTGTTTCAGAAGCCCGTTTGACTACTTCCAATGCGCTAGTCAAACTTTGATGCATAAAATTTTCTCCAGATGAGGAATCGAGAAAGAATTTGGTCTCATCATCAACACCACAGTAGAAGATATCTATGAGTTGGGCTTGAGAGATATCATGGTGGGGGCACTTCCTAAGTAAGTCTTTGAACCTTTTCCAGGCTTCTCCTAAGGACTCTCCTGGGGATATGGAAAAGTGAGTTATTTGACCCCTAAGTTTGTAGGTGAGACACAGGGGGTAAATTTTTTCAAGAAACTTGCTTTGTAGAACTTCCCAAGTTGTGACATGGTCTTCGCTCTCCATAGTGTTGTACCAGCTACTAGCTTGGACGGAGAGGGAATACTTGAACAACCTAAGGCGGTTGGCATCTTCAGAGACACCAGGAAGTTTGTTCAGAGAGCAAAGGTCAATGAACCTTTGGAGATGATCTTGGAAACTTTCTCCATTGTTGCCTGAGAAGGGGTTGGCTTGCATCAGAGTGATCCATTGTGTTCGGATCTCAAATTGTAGAGCAATGATGTCAGGAGGTATGATAGGATGTTGTGCATAGGCGGTTTTTGGAACAGACAAATCTTTTAATTATTTTTGCCTTTCGGCTTCCCTCCTATCGGCTTCTATGGCTTCTTGTTCAGCCCTATAGGCTGCTCGTAAAGCGGCTTCTCTTTCCACTTGTTAGGCTTGGACGAGCTCTCTTTGAGCTGCGTGAGCTTGGTCAATTCTACGGGCGACTTCTTCTTCATTCATTCTTGCTAGATTTTGACAGTTTAAACGATGAAAAGTCCTTTCTATTTCTGGATCAAATGGTTGAGAATCAACGTTCGGGCGTCGCATGCAAAAATGAACCAGTTAATTGTGTGTAGAAAAAATGGACTGTCGAAATAGAAACTCAGCAGAAAGAGGATTAACACTTACGGAATGTTACTCGGAAGGCAAAAAAAGAAAAAAAGTTTTTCAAAAATTCTAGGAGGTTTGAGAAAACAATCTGTTGTCCCCGGAAATGGCGCCAAATTGATATGGGTCGCTTAACACACCAATCACTAAGATTGTTAATCCTAGAGTTTAATCCTTTTAACTCTCCGGTTAAGACTAGTATACAAGGGTCGAATCCTAAAGGACAACTTTTGAAGATTGTTTCTTAAAACCCAATTATTTGAAGAACTTATTTTATTTGTTTTTAGTATTTTCAGATTTAAAACAGAAAGTAAAAGTTGGAATGGGTGTTTAGTTGATTACACTAAAACAAGAAAGAAAATGCTAAAATTGAAATTGCACTTAAACAAAATATTATTTGCCCTGTAAAAGGTAAACAAAAATTGTTGTTAGCTCAAAAAGCAATTATGAATTAAAAGACAAAAAACTAGAGTAAACAAGAAAATCGACGGTTGAAATCAAAGGGGGAGAATCGAGGCTTTAGGTGTTTTCACCACCTTAGCCATGGTAAAAACATGAATTAATTATTAATCGATAAATAGATGACGACATGTGAATCACAAAAGAAACATAAAAGATGAACTCCACATGAGCCCATTGGTCCTGGTGCTCATGTTTCCTAGTTCTTCATCTGAAAAAGAGATAAATCCGTGGTCACATCAAAATCTCTATGCGAATTGGTTTATCGTTCTAAACTCGGATTTTCATGGTCATATCTATCCAGATTAACACAACATCTAATCAAGTAATTAATTCGCTAGATTATCAAATTAATAAATGAATCGCCGTCTAAAGGAATCGACTAAAATTAATCCGATCAAACCATGGCTAAGGGACTATTCCCCTTGCCTCGATAAAGAACTACTCACTCATAGTTGAGGAGAAGGGGGAGACAGAGGAAGAAAGTACTGAAGCCATAGTCTAGCCCAAAATTAGGAGGCTAATCCTTATGCTAGAGATAAGAAAATGGCCAAGTTCTTAATTCCTTGCTCCAGAACTAAAGAACAGAGAAAAGAAGATCTAGAACTGAAAGCAGAATGAAGAGACAAGAACAATATAAGAAAGAACAATGCTTGAAAAAAAATCTACTTTATTGCAGAACTAGAGATGAACACAATAATATAAATGTTTTAGAATGCCCATACAAAGTGAAATCCCCGATGCCCCAATGAGGAGGAAGTGTCCCTCCTTTTATAGGAGAAGGAGGGTGGGTATACATTAGGTTTAGGGCAAAATAAATGGCCGGCGGCGGCTGCTAACTTTCTGGATCTAATCAATAGAGGAAACAATTGCTTGCTTTACATTCTTTCTGCAGTAATTTCCCATAACAGCGATTTCAAGTGTATTTTTGGGCCAGCCAAAAATTCGGAAGCGTTCCTAAAATATATTTTTCCTGTATATAATTGAATTATCTTTCCAACGCATACTTGCACAATAAATTCCGCCTTGGGATGTGAGAGTTATACCAATTTTGGTGAAAGGTATATACTGGGGGAAAACGTAAGGCTACTTTCACTAGTTAATTGCGCAGCCAAATAAACACCAAAATTGCCACAAAATATGTCTTTTTTGTATCCAATAAAATTCTCTTTTTATTCCATACTTTATCTTGAAATTCTGTCTTTAGACGCAAAAGATATGGCTATTTTGGTGACGAGTATCTCAGGCACTGCGGGAATATTTGAAAAGCCTCATATCTTCATCTTTTATTTTCTCGATTTAATTACTTAGATAATTCCTAAAAGTTAAGAAAAATATCATAATAATTTAGGAAAAGTATATCAAGAAGATGAAAGTGCTATTTATTTTTGAATTAGCTAAAATTAACAAAAAGTCCTAATTAATTATTCTAAATGAAGCAAAAATAAGAGATGAATATGCATTCATCAAACATCAATCCTTGATCTAGTCATACTAATAATTGAACTGGGCAATTCACTATCTGAACTGGTCATTTCACATTTTTAACTAGTCAGTTCACTTCTGAATCAAACGATTCATATTCTGAATCAGGTGGTTAATTTCTAAATTGGGCGGTTCAAACTCTAGTTCAACCAATGTACAATCAATGTTGTTTAAATTAAATACCTAAACACTTTAGTAACCAAGTTAAACTATATTCATGAGTAAACTCCTTTTCTAGGTACATCCTATTCTTGTGACCCTATAGGTCCCAAGTTACGTCGACAATGAATGTCCATAACCAATTTAGGACATCACAAGCAATAAACGATATCTAGCAACACATCATTGCTACCCAAGTAATTGGAAAGTTGGAGAACAACTTCATACAATCTGTGATCAATGTTACAATGATTGTTGTAGTTCCTTTATCTCTGATATCTGCATTGAACTCGAGGCATGGAATCATCATCCTCTCAATGTTCAATCACTGTTCCTTGAACTAGAGCAGACTATATGAGATGCATGTGAGCTCATATTTTATATATTGTGTCACATAATTATGGCCATACATTACTTTGTCTCACTTATCAAGTGGCCTGGATATGAATCTCTTATAAGAGGGATAAATCCCATCTACATCACTCACACTCAATCCCCTTGTGTCACAACATACCCAAGCATCACCTTTATGGAAACCCTTATTCAAGGTCACATTGGATAATGTCAGAATACGTCAAACAACATGTGATGAATGTAGTGACTTTTAGTCTAAGAACCACAATTACCATTATCAATATGAAAGTTGATTCTAACTACCATTCAATGATTTCCATGTACTCACAAGGTGGATTTGTTCGATACATTGTTCTCTAATAGATACCTATGTGTTTGGTTTGATATCACATACCATGACTAATGAGATTCTGTAATCAACCAACACACACTCTAGTCTTATATATTACCATTATCTATTTTTCTTCCACAATAATATCTGACTAGGGATATAACAAGAGTGTATGTACTCTAATCATACATATGATCTCATTTTTTAGATCCTCAACCTGAAGACACATCATCCAAAAACATCATTCCATAGACATATTCCATATTTGTGTCATCATCCAATGATTGAGACAAACATAATAAATGGAGTTACCTTTATAATTATCACATTAAGTGTATGATGCCCATTACAATCAACATATGATTGGCT
Source organism: Alisma plantago-aquatica (assembly GCA_963693085.1). Taxonomy (NCBI): domain Eukaryota; kingdom Viridiplantae; phylum Streptophyta; class Magnoliopsida; order Alismatales; family Alismataceae; genus Alisma; species Alisma plantago-aquatica. The sequence goes on from OY856409.1 coordinate 413,126,637, forward strand.
CTATGGGCATACATACTGAAAGACTCCCACAAGCACTTAGATCCAATCACCCACAAATCTTATCCAAGTGTTCTTAACATGTCCATCATATTTTTGTTGTGAAAGTGCTTATATAGTGGGTTATGAACGTTTGCTTCTAGTCGGTATTTTGCAAGTTTTCACATCTCCTTGCTGTATGACTTCTTGCATGAGATGGAATTGCTGTAGTATGCTATATGAGCTTCCTTAACTATCGAACAACTGCATTGTTGTCACATTATTTCTACTATGTCATCAATGGTTGGAATCTCCCATAAGTTCATCTACATGAACTTCTTGATCCATACAATATCCTCTGTTGTTATCAAAATAGCAAGGTACTCAACTTCTATTGTAGAATTAAACAACTTTCTTTCCTGGAACTTTTCCATCTTACAATTCTTATTTTAAGGTCAAAATACAAATTTAGATTGCGATTATTAGTTTTCTTTTGTCATTTTGGAAGCTTGCATTAGTGTACCCTTTACATCTAATTCTTCTCATTATCATAACCAAGGAACTGATCCTTTTAGTGCTTCTAAATTACTTAAGTATGTTCTTTATGGTAGTCCAATGACATTCTTTGGGATCTGACAGATATCCACTTGTTATGTCCAATATATACGAGATAATGGGATGAGTACATAATATTGAGAATGCAATTGGCATCTTATTCATGTGTTCCCATTCTTCATAAGAATTGGGACGCCAGCCTCATGAGAGATTAATTCCATGGAACATGGACAAATTTTCTCTCATTGAGTCCTACATGTTGAACCCCTTCAACATCTTACCTATATATGTTCTGTTACTTAGGTCGAGAAGCTTTCTAGATCTATCTCTATAGATCTTGATTCCTAAGATATAAGATGCTTCTTCTAATCCCTTCATAGACAGTGTGCTTCCCAGCCAGGTTCTAATATTTGCAGGATAAGGAGGTCATTCCCCATCATTATGTGGAATATAAATATGCTCCCACTCAACTTTTATAATCACAAATTTCATTTTCATTTTGACTAAAGTCAAAATCATTGACTATCTTGTCAAATTGAAGATTCTAGCTCTGAGTTGCTTGCTTCAATCCTCAGATCGACCTTTGTAGATTACAAACTTTATTTGCAATAATTGGATTTATAAAACCTTCAAGTTGTGTCAAGTACACATCCTCTACAATATTCTTATTAAGGAATGCAGTTTTGACATCCATCTACCAAATCTCATAGTCATACTAAGCTGCAATGGCAAGCATGATCTTGATGGATTTAACCATGGCAACTGGTGAAAAGATATTTTCATTTTTAACACCCTAAACTTCTTTGAAACACTTTGCAACCAATCTATCCTCATAGGTTTGTAAATTACCATGTTGATCTTCTTCTTGAAGACACAATTGCACCCTATGGGTTTTACCCCTTCAAGTGGATCCACCAAGGTCATACTTTGTTGGTGCATGGAATGCATTTTAGATACAATTGCTTCAAGCCATTTCTCAGACTCTAGTCTTTCAATAGCTTTTAGGTAGATTGTTGGCTCATCGTCTATGACCAACACATTACCTTCTTGAGTTATAAGATATCATAATATTTTAGACTCAAGGCGTGTTCTACTAGACCTATGAGGTTTTGTGTTACATAAGGAACTTGAGATTCCACAATAATTTGTGATTCTATTTGTTCCTACTGTACCTATTTATTCCTTGTTGGTCTCAAACTTTTGGAGTTCTAATTTTCTCCCATTGATTCAATTGGACTTAATTTCTCTTTAGGAATACAACTGTCCTGGAAACAAACACTTTTGTTGTCGGATTGGAATATAAAAGTAGTATTCAACAAAATAACATATATGTGATTTGGTGGATAAATGTTTTCAAGAAACTATTTTGACATATACAATTTCATTCTTAATATTTATAAAAGACCTAACGGGAAACTTCCCATGCCATATCTCATATGGTGTATTTTGAAACAATTTAGATGATACATTGTTTAGTGTAAAGCATGTGCCCAAAAAGAAGATTGGAAGATTAGCTAGATTTATTGATAATTGCACTATGCCCTAACATGGTGTGATTACTTATGTCTAATACATCATTATGTTTCACGTGAAGTTATTATGATACAGATACACTATCACAATCTCTCAAAAGATCCTCAAAACCTTGGTTCAAAATATTTTCCACATTGACCATATCGAAGTGTTCTAATACTTTTACCAAGCTGGTTATGTACTTCATTCATGATCTCCTTGAACACTATAAGAGATTCAAACTTGTATTTCATCTAGTGAGATCATCAATAAATATAATGAGGTACTAGTAACCACCTCTAGAATAAATTCTAAAAGGTCTACATACATCAATATGTACAATCTCTAATAGAATACTCTCTCTCCCACTATTTATAGTGGAAGGTGCTTTTGTCATATTTCTCAACAAATGATATTCCCATCTCTCTGTTGGTTCAATAACCAAAAGAGTCTAGAAAACCATATTTATGGATTTAAAAAATGCATTTCTCATTTATGTACTCTAGATGACAATGCTATAAATATTCTTTGTTTGATTCATCGAGTCATTCTGTATATGTGTTGTGCATATTTGTCTCCAAAACTATCAAGAATAAATTATGAGACATAGGGAACTTCCATATATGATCTTATCTTTTAAAATGAAATATCGATTTATTCATAATATTCTTGTCCATACAAGATACACAATGTTTTCATCAATTGCAAGTACATAATAGCAATTCACTACTTCTATTGCTTGCCCATTAGGATGAATGACATATTCCAACTGTAGTAGCAACAACTCTTGCTCCAAAAAGTTCTAGCTTATTTCTTCTCAGGTCCTGAAGTAAAGATCTCCATCTCCTTCTTCTTCCTAAGATCCTCTATATAAAGAGGACAATTCCTTTTCCAGTGTCCATCCTGGTGATACTGGTCTAGCTAGCTTTAGAACTCTTCTTAGCTTTGACTTTGCCCTTAGACTTCCCTCTACTAATCATCATCACACATTTGGGCTTGTCCTTCATCATCTGTGTTTTAGCTATTCACAACATGCTAAGTAATTCTGACAATGACTTGTGAAATTGTTCATGTTGTAGTTCATGATAGACTATATGTATGATTTTGGCAGTGACTGCAGAATTACATATGTGGCCAACTCTTGACCCAAGAGAAATCTCAATATATCAAGGTTCTCCACATACCCAATCAACTTGAGTACATGGACACCTACTGGATCTCCTTCTACCATGTTGCACTTCAACAACACCTTTGAGACATCACATCTCTCTTGTCTTGCCTGACATTGGTACATGTTCTTAAGACACATTACCATCTCAATAACATCCATGCTCTCATGCTTTCTTTGCAACTCCTAGTTTATTGAGCACAACATCAGGCAGTTGAGATCCATGACATCTTCAGAGTTCTTCTTGTAAGCATCCCTGTCAGCCTTAGGCGCGGTGGGAGCGGGTTCATCTAGCTCTGGTATCTCCAGGACATAGAGCTTGCACTCTTGAGTGAGAACAATTGTCAACGTCCTGAACCAATCATGGAAGTTATTCCTGTTCATCTTTTCCTTCTCAAGGATCGATCGCAAAGAAAACATGTTTGTGTTTGCCATTAGATTCTACAAAAGAAAATTTGCAACTTTTGTCAAAACACTTTTAATTTGATTTGAATTGATATGCTTGATGATATTAATGAGGCTTTTAATTAATTATCTCTCACACTATTTTCTTCAAACTAATAGCCCTCAGTACCAATTTGGAAGACTGCATCATACAACCTTCTAGTGAATCAATATCCATATTTCATCAAATAATGAGTTAGCTTTGGCTGATTTCCCACAACCTGACTATTAGGTAGGCAACTTTTGCCAACTGCATCTCATGCAACTCTTGGATAGATGATTTTCACAACTCCTTGTCACAATCCATGTGTATGCTTCTAGGCACTTAATTTCATTAAGCCCACCCATTTAAGTCTGACCGAAAGACAACATGATAGAATATGCACCCTACTTTGATGGACCCACATATCTACCATCACACTTCCACGAGATAGATGGCGCAACCTACGCTTGGTCATTCAAGATTTTCATGTGTTTTACTTATGGAAAGCATCTCATACTTAATATATATTAAGGAATTATATATATAAGTACATATACATATCCAATCACCACGTACTTATAATATGTATCATATACTTGCTATGTCAACAAACAAAACATGGAATCATAAAATATATGAGTGATGGTTATGGGAATACTAATGGAATTATTTGAAGCCACAAACAATTACTACCACTAACATCATACATCTCATGTAGAAACCTATACTAAAAAACTGGTGCTGGCCCAGTCGATAGTCTGAACCCTTTAGTCGATCAATTGGCCTTCAGGCCGATTGATTGGCTTCCTGGCTCAAGCGGTTGGATGGACTCCTCCAATCGATCGGTTGGGTCTATAATCAATCAGATGAATCCTCCTATCTATTGGCCTCCTCGATCCTCCATTACATGAACTCGACTCATGCATAACATCTTCTCTTTCCAAAATAGAAATTAAAATTATCATATTACATATTACAGTGTAAAAGGGAAAACCTCGAGTCACATTCGAGGGGAATATAGGAAGAAGAACATTAATTTACATTTGAAAAGGAGGGGAGAGACTTGATATGCAAGCCAAATAGAAACAAGAAATAAACCAAACAACCATGCACATACATCCATAGGGGTTTTGGCCAAAACCAGGCATACATCCACCATCAAAATACTTTTAGGGAAACACATATAGATTGCATATATATATCATATCATATATATATATCTTGGATCTTATGTGGTATTTAATTGTATATACACATTAATAATTTTAAAATTTGCATAGTACGTAATAAAATAAATCCGTTTCCATCGATTTAGATATATGATACACTGTAAATTGATGTGGCCCTAATACCAATGTTGGGGAATAGGGATGACAGAGAAGGTTGTGGTAATTTTTTTGTTTCTATTCCTTTCCATAAGATCATTTTCAACAAAAATGTATCTAAGAAAGAAGGTAGCAAGAGATATACATGGTCTTAGAGTAAGTCCAACAACTACTATTGCACGGTGATGTGCACTCTTCACAAGATGCACACAAACAACTGGAAACGACAACCTCCTGGTGCAACACCACATATGATGGTGGTTGTTGTCCTCCTAGCATGGAGACAACAACCTACATGCCTCTACGTAGTCCATGCGAACTACCAAGAACTCCATGTTGTGATAGCAGAGCTAACGAAAAGGAGTCGTCCCTTCAAACATCAATGTGTTAGCTTTGACTTGCTCTCCCTTATTATCTCTCCCTTGATGTCTCTCCCTTTTATAGCTATGACTTGATTGGGATCTCACATTACCACAACTATGAGAGGACAACAATTGTCAGAGCTTATTATTATATCTTTTGAAAGTCTTGACTACCCCTCTATTTATAGGAGGACTAGGTTCAAGGTTTCCAGATGAATTGGAAGTCGAAGAGACTGATTTTCACAAATTTCTAACTGTTGCTAATCACAAACCAGTCGATTCACATCTTGAACCATGCAATTCACTTCTAACCAGTTGGTTCATATGTGAAACGGTTGATTCAACACTGAATCCATCGGTTCACTACATTTCCTATTTGAAAACATATTGGCTTTCAATGTGACAATTATTTCACAACATGACATCAACATCAATCCTTAATCTAGTCATACTGATCATTGAACTGGGCAATGTACAATCTAAACTGATCGTTATACATTTTGAACTAGTCGGTTCACTTTGAACCAGACGATTCATATTCTTAACCAGGAAATTCATTTCTAAACAGGGTGGTTAAAATTCTAGTTCAACTGATGTACAACCAATGTTGTTTGAATTGAATACCTAAATACTTTAGTAATCAAGTTAAACCATATTCATGAGTAAACTCCTTTTCCAGGTGCATCCTATGCGTGTGACCCTATAGCTCCCAAATTACATTGACAATGAATGTTCATAACCAATTTAAGATAGAACAAGAAATGAGCGGTATCTAAAAACACATCATTGCTACCCAAGTAATTGGAAAGTTGGAGAACAACTTCAACCTACATCCTTGATTAGTGTTACATTGATCATATAGTTCCTTTATCTCTCATATCTAGATTGAACTTGAGGTATGGAATCATCCTCTCAATGTTTAATCCATGTTCCTTGAACTAGAGAGACTGTATGAGATGCATGTGAGATCACATTTCATATATTGTGTCACACGAGTATGGCTATACGTTTCTTAGACTTACTTATGAAGTGGCATGGATATCAATATCCTGTAGGAGGTACAAATCCCATCTACTACACTCACACTCAATCCCTATGTGTCACAACATACCCGAGCATAACCTTCATGGAAACCCTTATTCAAGGTCATGTTGGATAATGCCAAAAACACATTGAATGACATGTGATGAGTGTAGTGACTTTAGGTCTAAGACCAAAAATTTCCACTATCACTGTGAGAGCTGATTCTGACTACCATTCAAATGTTTCTATGTACCACTCTCAAGGTGGGTTTGTCCAATACATTGTTCTCTAACATGTACCAATATGTTTGGTTTGATATCTCATATTATGACTAATGGGATTCTATCATCAACCAACAAACTTTCTAGTCTTATGTATAACTGTTGTCTATTCTGCTTCCATAGTAATATTTGACTAGGGACATAAAAAGAATGTATGTACTCTTATCATACATGTGATCTTATAGTTTAGGTCCTCAACCTAAAGACGTACATCATCGAGAAACATCATTATTTAGACATATACCATATTTTTGTCATGATATCATGATTGAGACAAACATAATAGATAGAATTACCTTTATAATTATCTAATAAAGTATATTATGTCATATTACAATCATCAAATGATTGGCTCTGTGGGCATACATACCAATGGGTTTGACCACTGATCCAACAACTAGCCTCCTTCCTTGTCCCACTCAATCATCCTCTCTCCTCCCTTGCTAGTGGGGGCAAGTATCTAGATCCGCACAATTTGTGTATCGGTTCGTGGTGGACCAACATAGAAAGGTCTATATTTTACTCAAAAAGGTATTTTCTTCCCCTCTCTACTAAAAATGAATAAAAATGACAAGATCTTGTATAAACCCTGATAACAATTCAATTTGGAAAAATATAGACTTCCCATATACCATTTTGATTTGAAAATGCAAGCTTTCTATAAAAACAACTTCAATACCTAGAAATATATGGACTTATGATAATCTCTTAAATATGCATGTTTCTTAATCTTTTTAAAATAAATAGTTCCTATCATGCCTAACCGTGATCTAATAATGAGATAATTTTTTTCGCATAAGATTAATAAGGTTTGACATATTTGCAAACCAAGATTCAACCTTGATCTCTCATGTGTGCTTAATGATGGCTATGTACCATGAAATGTGATTTTCATGGAATTTTTGATGCTAGATTTTAACCTTATGCAATTATGATCAATGATGTTCAAACTCCATTTATGACTCCAAATCAGTAGTTGTATGACTTCTAACATGGAATCTAATCATGGTCACTTTTTTACTCTAATATGAACTTTTGAAGTATGACTCCTTAATATTGTGCAAACATGCCCTAATGATAATCCATATTACTTTATGACCTTTAAACAATAACTTTTAAGAAATAATATTTAAACTAAGGGAAACATCCAACACTAATGAAAATGATCATATGAATAGATTGCTACTGGTTTTAATCAAATTAGACTTTCTTATATGTTAAGAATACTATATTTAGCTGTTTTTTCATGATATGCTCAAGCTCATTAATTTAGTTTACCCATTTCAAGGTACATTTTACCTCTTATTGACCTTGATTATGATATTGATGCTTGTATTGTATATAAATTACTTCATATGGTTGGATATATGTATTGTTTGAGATATTTGTTCTCAATGACTACTATGATACATTTAGTCATAACACATTGACATATCTACGCATAATCATATATGTTCAATATACAACTCTGTTTGCACATATATGTATTCTCCGGGTAAGGGCACAAGGCTCAGTGTACCTACTTGTTTTGTTCAAGCAAGGGAACAACCTTTGGTGCATGGTTATCTCTTGGAATTTGTGCCTTGAAGTCCCTCATGAACTTGAAATAGGGTAACTCTTGACTTTTAACCTTATTGCCTCTCACAGAGCCTTCCTTTGGGAAGCTGGTCAAAGGCCCATGATGATGTTGTATGGTCTAATGGAAATGCAGTTAAAAATATGATTTGTGAAAAAAAAGAATGTCTTTGAGGTTGTTTGATTCATTTTAGTTCTCTCATTTATGTATGATTTAGCCAAACAATTATGTTTCTCTAAACCTACAAGTTCATATCTTTCTACAAGGTACCAATGTGTGTGTATTGATTATGTTTGATTTTCATGATTTTATGTATAAAATGTACTCTTTGACAATCTACCAAGAATGTGCTTCTGCTACCCTAACATTGTGATATATATCGAGAACTCTAAAATTGTAACATCAATGTAAGTCCATTGGATTTATGTTTAATTAAAGGGATTTTATATACTATCCTCTAGCTCATATTAAACATGTACATACCCTTTGTTTCCTACAAGCAATGATCTACACCTTATGGTTCATGTTTATAAAGAATGATGTCATTGTTCTTTACTCATATATATGTTGTGCGATTTGAGCGATTGAAGGGACAAACACTTGGGTCCTCTCACTACTCACTCTCTAGTCATGAGGAGTGAGGATTGGGTAATACATGATTTCATGTTAGGTGGTACCAAAGCCAAAAACAACCTATACATATGTTTAAACATAATTACAATATGTCATATGAACCCAGGGGAAACCCAAGTCCATAATGGTGAGACTAAGGTGTCTAAGATTAGTGCAAAATGTAGGGACCTATCCTCCTAGATGCGGTGGCTGAGGTCTTCTCTATATACCTAATTGTATGAAGTGAATATAAGAGAATTAAGGATCTTTCTTCTTGAAGCATAAAGAGTCTTCTAGCATCTCATCATTTCTGTAACGATTAACCCAAAACACCCATTATATTACAAATAGATAGTCTTCTCATCCTTTTATATCTAATAACTACTAATTTTATGATCTCTCAATTGTGGGTATCTATGTATGGGAAAAAGTAAAATTTGAATGAATTCATAAATGTTAACTAAAGTGATGATGGTTGTGCCATGATCTGATCCTAACTCAAAAAACTCAATTATGAAATGAAATTATCCTTAATTATGGACTCATATGCATTTCTCAGATCATGCATACTAACTTTGACAAATCTAGTATATGTACTTCCTATATTTGAGGTAAATCATGAGGATATTGTACATGATTAAATAAGTGGAACTCATAATTTATACCTTATTTGAGAGGTCCCTATTGATTAATCTCCTACTGTCCCCATATATATTGATCAAATTCAAACATGACTAATCAAACATTTCCCTTATCATTATCAATCACACTTCATACTTTAAAGTGGCTATGTCTTCATACACTTAAATCATAATGGAAGGATTGAGAGATAAGAGATATCAACCCTACCCTAAGATGATCTAGATGTTTGAAAGTCTAACATGAATTCTCTATTTCCCATTATACTCCTTTCTTTTCCCAACAAGAAAGATATGAAATCAAGATGTAGAGTATATCATAATCTTGAAATAGGTTGCACTATGATGAGAATTGATCATTGGTTCCATCACTCTTTGAAATACAAATCAATAATCAATACACTACCTATTTTCTCAATTAACATCTCCATGATATGAGTAAACCCTTGATAATGTGATTCTCATGAAGGACAATGTGGTAGATTATGGTAGTAGTCTGATTCATGAATCCCCTAACATATGTCACATCCCTATTATGACTTTCTCTATTTTTTCATCTCTTGATTATTTTGGTATTTGGAAAGGTAATTCTTTCTTACTATTTTGATCTCAATTACATTGAATCTTAGAATGTTGTTGAAACTCGGTTCAAATCTTGATTTGAAGATAATATTAAACATGATAATGTGGTTTATATACCTAAGGTAAAATTTCCTAGAAGGACCTCGATATAGGTAGTTTATCAAGATTGAATGCTGTGATTATGAAATTGATGTCGATATCACATAACATTGCTAGAGTGTTGTTTAAAGATAAATGATCAAACCTATGGTCTAGCTGGAAATTTATACCCTAGCTTAAAAATTGTTGGAACTATAATGTTTGATGTCCATATTTAACTCTAGAAGTTTATTTCTAAATTTTGAGTCATGATTATTGATTTTGACATCTATTTGACTCATGTGATCCCCTATTTTGGATCTCGAGATCAACCTCGATAATTACGTTTGATGAATTTCATATATGCAATCTTGAAAAGTCAAATTAATGGTTATGATGACCTCTTTATTCATAAATTTGGGATATGCTCTTATGTGGACCAAGGTGGGAGCATCCACTGATTTTGATATGAAAACATGATGCTTCAATACGATACTAGCCTCACATTGTTGAAACACAAAATCTCAATCATGGAAGCAAAACCCAACCTCAGGCCAATGCAAAATCTTAAAACCCTAATCTTGGGATTAAAAGTCATGCCTTAATTAAATCAGAATAGCTATACCATTTTGACCTATAAGGTGATCTGTTTAAATTCTGATCTATGAATAATCAATGTGGATATATCTTTGAGATTCATGCTTAATTTCTTTATATCAAGGCAATGTTGATGTTGAGGTGATGGTGATACTAAATATTGAGTACCAAGATGGTTATAATATGGAATATTTAGTCCTAATATTATTTGAGGGTTAATTTGAATTTTGGGGAAAAATATCTTTTCAAGATGGGGAGGATGTGATGAAATGGATTTTCTCTCTCATCTTTAGATGCACTTCCTCCACTCATAAGATGAATGCATTACTGATTATAAACCACAATTTTCTCAATGATCGATTTGTGGTTGAAGAATTACCAACTCTATCCCTGTTGTACAATGTTGAATGCATTAATGTATATTCGAATGTATTTGAAATATTAAGTCCCTTCAATGTCATAATATTGACCCTAAAGTTTTACATGATAATAATAGAAATTTCTAAACTAAGGATTTAAATTTTACCATAATTGGACCTATGATTTGTGATCTATGAATTTTGCAAGTTATACAATGAAACCACACCCCTTTTTTCTAGCCTTGTCCACATCAACAATCCACATGCTCTTGTCTTTCCCAATCAGATGCCTCATATCAAGGGGCTGTGGATTCCCCCTTTGATACAAAAAATATGAGACCATTCTCTCCTCCTTGCTTGTCCACTGCATGGGAAGAAGAAAAGGCGTATGGTGGCTGACCACACCAAGCCTACACACTCCTTTCTTTCCCTCTTTTACTTTGTCTCCTCATATTTTGATTTCCACCACTTCACACAACCAAACACACCCCAAACAACCCTCTCAACCCTCTATCATCTTCCTACTATGCCGATGATGCCGTCACAGGGCCCTTTTGGGATTTTCTTCTCCATGCTGCCTCTACACATTTGAGGATTCCTCTACCTTCAAGAGGACCATCCAAAACTGATCAACCTACTCCTACTCTCCCTCAATCTCTCCTCCTCCCCTACTCACAAAGCTAGCAAGCCAACCAATATGGTACTTGCCCCATTCGTGAGGGCTGAACTCAGGAAGGATACATTTGCTAGCCACTTGATCTTGAGGTGGGTCAAGGTTTGAACACCAATCCAGAAATTAAACACACTCCATGTAACCCTCTCTCCCCTTCACTTAATAGTGGGAGAAGTAGCTAGAGCCCATGATCACACACTAATCCATGGTGAACCAACATCCAACAGCTCAAGTTTTACCTTTTTTTTGAGAGTAAAAGACACAATTCATTACTCAACAACCATACAACATCTACAGGAGGAGGTTCTAATACCAACACGACACACATCGAGAAAATACAGGATCACTAGACCACAATGGCTCATATAAGAACGAGAAAAGGAAGCTTATGTATTGATTCCTCTACCTTGAGGCTAACAAAGGTAGCTTTTTATGAGGAATTCCTTCAACTTGAGCATAGAGTTGTAGTAAAGCGGCTGGACTTGGATGATAATCTACTACTGGGAACACTCTTCATGCGGAGCCATACAACCAAGTAACAAGATCACACCAATGCATAATCGAGATTTATCATAAGCTAAGAATCTCATCACACTCCAAAAGAGAGGATCGCACACAAAAGATAGATTGATAAGGTCGATTAATAGTGACTAAAAGTAGAGAAGCTTCCACTGACAACACTTGTACAAGAAAACCAACTTGAAACAAATGAAAAAAGAAACACAAAAAAGGGGGAGGAAAAAGCCAGCGGCAAAAGCATAATAAAAATCCCTGGGGTACCTTACCATCGGCTCCAACAACCCATGATGAACACTAGCAGCAACCAAAGAAGCAACCCAACATTCGGCTCCCCTTCAGAGCACCCGCTGGAACCGGATCTAAGATCCAAACTCCCAGCTGCTGTAGAAAGGGGCGCAGAGCAGATGGAGAAAGAACGACCAACATTCAACAACTCAAGTTTTACCTAAAAAGGTATTTTCTTTCCCTCTATACTTGAAATCAATATAAATAGCAAGATCATGTAGAAATCATGGAGAATTATTCCTTTGGCCAATTGCAGACTTCCAATATAACATTTTAATCAGAATATTACACAATTTCAATTAATAATAGTTTCAAGACCTAAATCTACTTAGATTTCTAGTGGTATCTTAAATTTGCATTTTCTTTATTCTTTTTGATAAAACAATGCCTATTACACTTAACCATGACCTAATAATGAGCCGAACCTATTTTTTGTCCTAACATTAGTAAGTTTTTACATTTTTATGAACCAATATTTAATATTAATCACGCATGTGTTCTTAATGTGGCTATATACCATGAAATATGACTTTTATGGACGTTTTGATGCTACATATTGAACCGTATGCAAATATTGAGCAATGATATTAAAACTCCATTTATTACATTAAATCATTAACTTGGTGTCTTAAGACACAAATTCAATCATGGTAACTTTTGTGCTTTAGTAATGACCTCATAATATTGAATACAACTTAACATGAACTTTTGAAGCATAACTCCTTAATCTTGTGAAAATCTTGCCCTAATGATGATCCATACTATATGAATACCTACAGTAAGTAACTTTGATACCTTATAGCACAAAATCTCATGCCCTATTAATGACTTTGTGTTATGAAATGTAACTTAAATGGATATGTTGATGTTTATGTCATTAATTTTGTTCAAATATTATAATTTCCCCATTTAGATCATGAAGCCCTAATCATGAAATCCCTTACCTTGTTGAGATGTTTCACCCAAAGTAAAAAATGAGCTATGATGTAATATGCAACTTGGTGATGAACTTGCATGCCCTATTTGATATGTTGAAATAAATATTGTAAGAAACAAAACTTAAAATAGGGGAAATATCCAACACTATTGAATTCATATGACCTAATTGCTACATATTTCAATCAAATCACACTTGCTTATATGTCAAGATCACTATGTTGAGTTGTGTTTCCATGATCTACTCAAGCTCGATACTCTAGTATAAACATTTCATTGATAGTTTACCTCATATTGACCTTAATTATGATATTGATACTTGTATTATATATGTATGAGTCCCTGTGATTGGCTATATGTAGTGTTTAAGATACTTATTCCTTACGACTACAATGTTTTATTTCAATTAATATACATTGACAAAACTACAAACTTAATACATGTCCTTATGCAATCCTTGTTGTACCTCCATGTATTATCAAGGTAAGGACACAAGGCTTGGTGCACCTACTTGTTTTGTTCAAGCAAGTGCACAACCATTGATACATGGTTAGATCTTGGTATTTGTGCCTTGAGGTCCCTCATGAACCTAAAACATTTTAACTCTCGACCTTTAGCCCAAGAGGTCCTCACTGTCCCTTCCTTTCAAAACCCACTCAGAGGCCTATGATGATTTTGTGTAAGAAAGAATGTCACTAAGGTTGTTTTCTTTGTTTTAATTCTTACCTTTATATAAGTTTTAGTCAAGCAATTATGTTTACATAAACTTACAAGTGGATATCTTATTACATCATACCAATGCAATTGCATTGATTGTATCTGATTTTAACAATTTTAGGCATAAAAAGTACTCTTTGATAATATTATTAAGATCCTTCTTACTCTACACTAACATGTAATATCTATTAAAAACTCTAAAAATATAACACCTATGTAAGTCCATGAGATTTATGTTTAATTAAATGGAGTTTATCTTGTATTGGCTAGTTATTTTGAATATGTCTCTCCTCTTTTGTTGCCTACAAACTATGATGTAAACCTTATAGTTCAATTTTATAAAGAATGATTATCCATATATATATTGTGTGTAGTTTGATCCATTCAAGAGATAGATGATTGGGTCCTCTTTCCATTGACTTTATAGTCATGAGGAGTGAGGATTTAGGTAATAGATAGTTTAGTGACAACATCCCTCTATATGTTATGTTATCTACTCTCTAGAGCAATGTAGAACTTTTATTTAAAAGCTTAAACCCCATAAAGACTGACATCCAATTCTTAGCGGTATATTTATTATTATTTACAATCCAATACAAATTAAGGTCCTATGGAACAGAACAAACGATGTTGAGCCAACAACATTTTCATTCTTAGAGAAAATGATGGCTGAAGCTCTTTTTCTATTATTTATTTCTAATATATCTTTAGTAGCAGGTTGGTTACACCTACAACCAAAATGGAAACCAAGTGTTTTGAGGTTTAAAAATGCGGAATCTCGTCTGAATCACCATTTGTCAGGACTTTTCAGAGTAAGTTCTTTAGCTTGGATAAGACAATTGGTTCATGTCGCTATTCCCGCATCCAGGAGGAGTACGTTAGATGGAATAATTTCTTAGATTACATTATCTACTAGAAATTAAATCTGAAAAGAATTAATATAAAGCCTATAAAAGGGAAATATTGAAAATTTCACAAAATATATTTTTCCCTCATATAAGTCTTATCGCTAAACTCTTCTTAGATTAGATAGTAACTAAGTGGTTGTTGTTAATAAAGACATCAAATTGTTAGAAGTTTAGAATTTACTAAATACTTATCTTTGATCACTCCATATGCATAACTTCTTTAGCATACTAATTTCTCATATTTGTCTTAGCAAAGGGAACTAATAAGTGAATTTACATGTTCTTCCTACTTCCATGATTATTTCTTTTTGATATTTAATTGAAAGAAAACTAGTCTTTAACCATCCTTATCTTATAGAGTGTACATATAATCTATAAATCAATATTAAGTATGCTTCATTATTATGTGTATTTTGATATTTCTAATATACAATTTTCCAAAATATGTCCCATAAGTACTCCTTCATTGATATATAGATACAGAAAACATGTGCTAATAATGAGTGATACACTTGAATTAATCTAGAAAGACCATTTATAAAAACTTATGTTTATTTCTCACATATTCTTGAATTTTATCTTCTATGACATAATAAAATTTCAAGTTATTACATTGTAGTAAAGTACTTCTATTTGTAGAGAACCTGGTTTCGGCAAGGTTTCAATTTGGGAATCAACTTCCAAACCCAATAACAATTGAAAATAAATTATAAGTTACAATTATTTCCAGGTTAGACCTATTTCAAGGCTATGGGTTTCAGACAAAACTTTGATAGTCGTAGTGGTTAGTGTTGCCTATTGTTGAAATATGTGCAATATACAATTGGTAATACTTGAATCACAAATAAGATTAAGTTGTAAGCTATTTTCATCAATAAACAAATCAAGCACACTACAATAAAAAGTAATAATGTCAGACACAAAACATAGATTTATATATATATCCTATAGAAATAACTTGGCCCATATAGAAAACTAAGAAGTCGAATAGGCTGGAAGGGAAATCATAAATAAGCTTTCCATCCATGCTTGCTAGAAAAACAAGTTAAACATATTGCAAAAAAGTGTGTGTCATCCATGACATGTAGATAGGGATATAATTATACCTAATTATCAATAATACGATTATCAAATCAGAACCCCACCTAATTTCATAATGTCTAAGGAGCAAAATACAGATTGCACAATGTTCAATTCATGTTCAAAGAATAATAATTTGTTTCAAATGCCGGGACATGAATTGTCAAAATTTTCAACACTCAACATACCAAACTCAACAAAATCTAGTTCTAGAATAGACCTAATTTTAAACCAAAGAATAACTTCATATTTATAAAAAAGGAAGCTAGACATGATAGAAAGAAAGACATTTCACAAGGATATGTTTATATAGACTTAAGTCTATATATGGTGACCATATGTATGATTACTAACCTCCATCTAGGGACCGAACAAAAATAGCAATATTACATAGTTCACCTAAACCCAAACCAATTTGTGGCGTCTAACCAGACTAAAACCCTAATGTAGATATTCAAACAATATTGTTTTTAGTGGAATGTTAGAGTCTAGATGTTCAAATTTATCAACTAAGAACATGTCCATATTTACAAAT
>OY856409.1:413148360-413158360 GCA_963693085.1 Alisma plantago-aquatica
TATAAAATGTGTGCTTATTATTCCCCTTGAATTATGGAACATGAAATCCAATTCACTAGGGAATATATCAACTTTCAATGTAAAGCCAAGAGTTTATTTATGAAACTCATTGATTGAGTTTTTCTAAGTTTTAGTTTTATATTTATTTCTCCCCCTTTGTCATTTCAAAAAGATATCCGTTTAGAAATAAAAACTCCCCCTTAATTAGATGTCCCATCAAATCTAATGAAAAAGATGTCCATTTAAAAGCCAAAATATCATGATGTAAATAAGAGTTTTTGTTTAAGTAGCACAAATATCAAAGAAAACATCTTCCAAAGGAGATCTTCCAAAGGAGTGATAAGCAATTGCTTCCTAATTTTGTTAAATTGATCTAGTGGAAGCGGTTTTGTAAAAATATCAGCCAATTGATCTTCCGTATCAACATGATGAAGGGAAACATGATTCTTGGAGATGTGATCCCTTAAAAAATGATGACGGATTTCAATATGTTTAGCTCGGCTGTGTAAAATAGGATTGTGTGCTAAGTTTATAGCGCTCGTGTTGTCACAAAAAATAGGCGTAGATGAAAGAGTAAAACCATAATCGTTTAATACTTGTTGCATATAAAGCACTTGAGCACAACAAGACCCGACTGCCATATATTCAGCTTCAGTTGTAGATAGGGCAACCATATTTTGTTTCTTGCTAAACCAAGATACTAAAGCTCTCCCTAATAAGAAACAACCACCACTAGTACTCTTGCGATCAAGTCGACAACCAGCATAATCCGCATCAGTATAAGCTTTAAAATCCAAGGATTGTCCTTTTGGATACCATAAACCAAAGCAAGTAGTGCCGGCTAGGTAACGAAGAATTCGTTCAACTGCTAGAAAATGAGAGTGCATAGGTTGTGATTGAAATCGAGCACAAAGACCAACGGGAAACATAATGTCCGGTCTAGAAGCAGTTAAGTAAAGCAAACTACCAATCATGGCTCTATATAAAGAATCATCAATAGGTTCCCCATTTTCATCCTTATCAATTTTAGTAGAAGTAGCCATAGGAGTAGTAGCATGTTTGCACTGATCCATCCCAAAACGTTTTAAGAGTTCTTTAGTATATTTTTCTTGGCTTATGAATATTCCGGCAGGTGTTTGCTTAATTTGAAAACCAAGAAAGAAAGTTAGTTCACCCATGAGGCTCATTTCAAATTCTTTTTGCATAATATCACTAAATTGTGTGCACAATGAATCATTAGAAGCTCCAAAAATAATGTCATCAACATATATTTGCACAACTAGGAAATCAGATGTATATGTTTTAAAAAATAAAGTAGAATCTGAATTTCCAATAGAAAAACCATTATCAAAAAGATATGTCTTGAGCCTTTCATACCAATTTCTAGGTGCTTGTTTTAAACCATAAAGTGCTTTCTTAAGTTTATAAACATAGTCACCTTTTTCCGGTATTTCAAAACTAGGTGGTTGGGCAACATATACTTCTTCTTGAATGATGCCATTTAGAAATGCACTTTTTACATCCATTTGGTATAGTTTGATGTTTTTATGTGCAGCAATAGCTAGTAACATTCTAATAGCTTCAAGTCTAGCTACCGGTGCATACATTTCATCAAAATCTATTCCTTCTTGTTGATTATATCCTTGTGCTACTAACCGAGCTTTATTCCTTATTACTTCTCCTGCCTCATTTAGCTTGTTCCTAAAAACCCATTTAGTTCCTATTATGGTTTTATCTTGTGGTTTATGAACTAAATCCCATACATTATTTTTAGTGAATTGATTCAATTCTTCTTGCATGGCTATTATCCAATAATCATCTTTAAGAGCTTCAGATATCTTTTTAGGTTCAATGATAGAAACAAAAGCCATGTTTGCAACATCTTTGAAAGAAGACCTAGTTTTAACTTTATCATTAGGATCTCCAATAATTAATTCTTGAGGATGATCTTTAATAAGCCTAGGTGTAGGTTGTGGTTCAACTTGGTGATTATTTGTAGTACTTTTCTCACTATTATTTGGTATGTTTAAATTTTTGAATTGATTTGTGAGATCTATGATTTCTAGATTTTCAGATTTGGACTCTTCATGAAAAGAAACATGAATAGATTCCTCAACTTTTCTAGATATAGTGTTATATACTCTAAAAGCTTTGCTAGAAGTGGAATATCCCAAAAAGAATGCTTTGTGTGATTTTGAGTCAAACTTATCTCTATCATCTTTGGTATTTAAGATATAGCATGTGGAGCCAAAGGTATGAAAATAGTCAACTCTAGGTTTCTTAGAATGTATTAGTTCATATGGAGTTTTCTTTAAATGAGAGTGAACAGTTACTCTATTTAGCACATAGCATGCAGTGTTTACAGCTTCAGCCCAAAAGGTTTTGGGTGTGTTATGTTCAAGCATCATAGTTCTAGCCATTTCTTGTAGTGATCGATTTTTCCTTTCAACTATACCATTTTGTTGTGGGGTGCGTGGAGCAGAAAAATTATGAGTGTACCCTTGAGATGTACAAAACTCTTCAAATGTATGATTTTCAAATTCTCCACCATGATCACTTCTAATGGTACATATTTTGCTTTGTAATAGATTTTCAATCTTGGAACAAAATTGTATTAAAACATGAATAGTATCATCTTTAGTTGCAATAAAGTGTACCCATGTGTATCTACTATAATCATCAACAATAACAAAATAGTATCTTTTACCACCAATAGATTGTGTCCTCATGGGTCCAAATAAATCCATATGAATTAATTCTAAGGACCTACTGGTGCTAAGTACATGTTTTGGTTTAAAAGAGGTTTTGGTTTGCTTTCCCATTGTGCATGGTTCACAGTTTTCAACTTGATCAAAAGATAAAGTAGGCAATCCACGAACAAGATCATATTTCACTAACTTTTTAATAACATGTGAACTAGCATGTCCTAGCTTTTTATGCCATACTTGTAAGGTATTTTCATTTGCAAGCAAGCATTTTCCCACTACTGATTTCATAGAGTTAGGTTTAAGAATATAAAGATTTCCAACTCTATTTCCTTCGTAAACAACATTTGTAGTGTTTTCTATCAATAACTTGCAGCAAGTTTTGTTAAATAACACATCATAACCACTATCACATAATTGACTAACACTTATCAAATTATGGTGCAAACCATCAACGAGTAGAACATTCTTTATTTCGAGGTTTGTATCAACATTACCTATTCCAACGATTTTTCCCTTACCATTGTCTCCAAAGGTGACTGTTCCACTTTTCTTTTCTTCAAAGGTTTGGAATGCATCCTTGTTTCTGGTCATATGTTTGGAACATCCACTGTCAACCACCCATTCCTGCATTAAAATGTAGATTTTGGTACCCATGTGATGGTCCGATATGGTTAGAATCACTTAAGTACAGATTTGTATAAGAGTTCTGAATCAGAAGTCCAGTCGGTCGACAATTGTTCGACCGACATATGTCTCGGTCGACAAATTGCCGATCGAGAAGATTACTGTATTACAAACCAGAAAACACAGAAATGTAGCTCGGTTGACCAATTTTTGATCGAAATAATTGCTGTAAATTTTGATATGTTACAGACATTCGGTCGGTCGACAATACTTCGACCGATTAATGGTTCGGTCGACAATACTTCGACCGACTAAGTTTCTATTTTAGTACAACAATGCAGAAAATTAACAATAAGCATGAAATCTTTTGTTTAGTTGAGATAAGACAATATAAATAGCAAGATGGAGTTTTTTGGTCATATCTCAACTAAATTCTATTTGACTCTACTAAGTTTGAGGTTTTGGGACCCAAACTAATTCGGAATCCTTAGTTTTATAAGGGCATGAAAAGGAATAGTGTCCAAGACGTAAACAAAAATGGCAAGTAATAGAATCAACTTCATTTCTCTTTCTAGCCATTGTGTTCTTGGGTACAAACATAGTTTGAGTTCTTTTGGGTTGATTTTTCTTTGGAGCATATCCCAAACCTTTTCTTCCGTTGAAAACAGTACCAATACTTAGAATGCTATCAAGTATATCTTTTCTTCTTAACTCATAAAGTTCTCTTTGCAGCTGAGCAATATCATTCATTTTCTTGTGTAGATCATTTCTTGCTTGATCTAAATCAGATAACAATGAATCTCTTTCTTTTATAACATTATCATAGTCTAGATGGTTACACAAAATAGGTTGAGACTGAAAATCTTTTAGTTTAGCTAACAAGTCAGTCTTTTCTTTAGAAAGAAGATCAACATTTGTTTCTAAAGTGAGTAGCTTTCTAGTGCAATCATCTAAAGATGTTTTTAAAGACAAATTCTCAAGATCAATGTTATTCTTTTCAGAAGAAAGATTATCTAATTTAGCAATTTGCTCATCATTTGATTTGATAACCTTCTTTAGTTTCTTCTTGACATCAACATACTTATCATGAATTTCTTGTAGACTAGTGACTAACTCTTCTTTAGAAAGATCAAGTAGACTTACCTCTTGAGAGTTTTCATCATCTTCTCTTGCCATTAGACAATCCACGGTTTCTTCTCCGCTTTCACTGCCACTTGATTCGTCCCATGCAACTTTATAGGCTTTTTCTCCCTTCTTCTTGTGTGAGCTTTTCTTTCCTTTCTTTGCTTTAGGACATTCATTTTTGAAATGCCCTTTCTTCCCACATTCAAAGCACCTAGGAGGGGTAGAAGAAGAGCTGGAAATTTTGTTAGATTTAAATCTTTTGTATTTCTTACCATTTACTATCAAGGCTTCTTCTCCCTCTTCTTCACTTGACTCCTCACTTTCTTGTGTGACAGCCTTTGAAGCTTTTAGAGCCACATCCTTCTTCTTTCCTTGCTGAAGTTCACGCGCTCTTCTTTCTTCCTCTTCTAGGGTTGCTTCATGAGCTTCTAAGTTGCCAATAAGTTGCTCCATTTTCAGTCGAGTGAGGTCGTTTGCTTCTTCAATGGCTGTCACCTTTGGCTTATATTTTGGAGGAAGTGAACGAAGGATCTTTCATACCTGATCTTCTTCAAGAATAGGTTTTCCTAGAGCACTTAAACCATTAACAATAGTAGAGAATTTTGCAAACATTTCACTAATTGATTCATTAGAATCCATACAAAAGTGTTCAAATTTTTGTTTAAACATGCTAATTTTGGAATTTTTGACTTGGACTGTACCTTCATAGGTTATGGACAGTCTATGCCAAATATCATAGGCTGTGTCACAATTAGATATTCTATTAAATTCTCCTACCGAAATAGAACAATATAAAATGCTTACAGCTTTTGCATTCATTTGGGCCAGCTTTACCGTGTTTGCATCCCATTCTGCAAATTGAGTTTGAGGGAGCTCATATGGGGTTGACACCATTCTCCATAAGTCCCAATTGATGCCTTGGAAGTAGAACTGCATCATTCTCTTCCAATATTGGTAGTTTGTTCCATCGAACGCTGGAGGCCTAGCAACAAGTGTTCCTTCAAGGTTAAGGTTGTTGAGCACTCCATCCCCCATTTCTTCAAGACCTTGTTAGGGTTCCTTGAAGCCTGCTCTGATACCAGTTGAAAAACACTAGAGGGGGGTGAATAGAGTTTTTAAATAATTTTAACAATTTATTTAACTCAAACAACCACAATTAAAAATTAGAAGAAGGAGACAGGTGTTTAGAGTGGTTCCAACTTTAGCAAATACTAAAGTTGTCAGTCCACTACCCGGTTGCTTACCCAACCGGGATTTTGAAAGTATTTATTTTATTACCTTCCCAAGGATTTATACAAAATACAATACTTTCCTTTACACCCTTTGAACAACCTTCACTTGAAGTAGGTGTACCAACTTTGAGGTAGCCTTCTTGAAGTAACTCCAAGACCAATTGAAAAACACTAGAGGGGGGGTGAATAGAGTTTTTAAATAATTTTAACAATTTATTGAACTCAAACAACCACAATTAAAAATTAGAAGAAGGAGACAGGTGTTTAGAGTGGTTCCAACTTTAGCAAATACTAAAGTTGTCAGTCCACTACCCGATTGCTTACCCAACCGGGATTTTGAAAGTATTTATTTTATTACCTTCTCAAGGATTTATACAAAATACAATACTTTCCTTTACACCCTTTGAGCAACCTTCACTTGAAGTAGGTGCACCAACTTTGAGGTAGCCTTCTTGAAGTAACTCCAAGCTCCCCCTTGAAGTAGCCTTCCTCTCTAGAAGTAACCTCCCGTTGCACCAGCCTTCTGAAGTAGCTCAAAGTCACCTTCTTCGCCAAGAAGAACTCCACCCTCTCCAATCAGCAGCCTCCAACCTAGGAGTAGCAAGGAGAGTACAAACGGTAATAGAGAACAAGAAAGAAAAAAGGAAATTACAACTTATCCTTTGTAGCCCAAGGCTTGATTTGCCTAGATCAAGCGTATAGATCTCCTAACCAAGTGTGTGAACTTGTGATTGCAGTGGGTAGGAGATACTAGCCTATGGGACACGAATTATGAGCTAAGGAAGGAAATAGCCAATGTTCACAATGCTCAATTTGCTCACAAATAGATTGCTCAAAGTATGCTCAAAGAGTTCTCAAGTGTAACAAGTGTGTTTGAGTGTCCTATGGCTTGTCCTATTTATAGGAATGGCCTAAGGATGCTTAAGGACGTTCTAGACAACTTCTAGGGGTTTCTAAGTGCTTAACTAGCCGTTAGGTACAAAGTTGTTGCTTTAACAACGGCTAATTAATTAATTCTGCAGTTGCTGTCAGAGACAATCTCGGTCGAGGAATGGTCGACCGAGACACCTACTCGGTCGAACTTTTGTCGACCGACAGGCACTCTGGAACAAGTGATTTGCAACATCTTTCTCCAATTGCCAACTAACTTGTCTGTTGTGTCTAACGGCTACTTTGGATCTTTCTCGGTCGAGAAGATTGTCGACCGAGAGTGTCTCGGTCAAGGAGTTTGTCGACCGAGATTGATCCTGTTTCAATGTTGCAATTTAGGCACTAATTGTATGTATGAGTATGCATATGTGATCCTATTTGAAGGGGATGACTTATCTAAATGTGATGTTTAGCTAGGGAAGATCTAACGCTTGATTTACATGCAATCTAAGTACTTGTACATTATATATTTGTACACGTTTTTACAAAGCGATTACATTGCATGAAAACATAAATATGTAAGCATATGGATTTCCCTAGTTGCTTTGGCATCCACCTTAATCCTGCACACTCAAGTAGCTCGTTAGATCAATAAGAATGAAATGTTTGTCATAATCAAAACAAAGGGATTTATAGATGTCCATTTAGCTAACAATCTCCTCCTTTTTGAAGATGACAAACATTTCCAAAAATATAAATAAAGGAAATATAAACCATATGAGTTTCATACCTGAAAATTTACCTTTGTAACCATCTTTGATTTTGCAAGTGATTGCTGGCCAAGATTTATAAAACTCATTTTATGTTTGTGATTTTATATTATTTCTCCCCCTTTGTCATTTCAAAAAGATATCCAATATAATCATGTAGTATGACTTTGTGTCTTCCTTTTTAAACTTTGCTCCCCCTTAACGAGATATCCAATTAAAATCAAGGGATTTTTATTGTCAAAATTAGCCACAATTTGTTTCTCAATCATTTGCAAAGGATGTTAAGCCTTGAAATGATATGAGTTTCTTTTAAGTTTATGGCCTATGTATATTGATTTCTCACCCATTTTACAAGGGATGTTAAGCCTTAAAAATGAAATGAGAATCCTTTAGTTTTAGAGTGCATAAAAATGTCTCTTAACTAAATGCATGGGATGTTAAGCCCTGATTTGTTTAGAGAGTCCCTTTAAGAACAAGATATATCATTCATAGATTTCTTCATAACCAAGAGTAAAAATACTAAGGTCGTAACATGTTCCAAATGATGTTTACAATGTTTTTGTAAGCTTCTCAATCAAATAATTAAATTTGTGTCTATAAGCTCCCCTTTAAATAGATATCCGAAGGTATAAATGTTTTGCAATTTAGCCATAACTTTAACTTTTAGGTATTTGCAAATATTTTCACCCCTTTTTGATTTATTTGTATTTATTACTCCCCTTATTTTGTATGCTCTACAATATTATTATAATCCAAATTCAAATAATGCCAAAAAGATATCCATTATAAAGATAACCAATTTCATTAAAAGCATGAAAAAATAGCCAAATCATGTAAAGATAACCTATTTATTACAATCTTGCAAAGATTCCATTACAATTAATACAACTCCACATCTCACTGGAAAGACTTAAGAATTACATCAACATCAGGGTCTTTCCCAAGAAAAGGCTCAGCTCCATAATACTGAACCAAAGTTTGCCACTCCAGAGCACCTGTCTTGGTTAAGGCATATGCCTCCAAGAAGGTTGGAACACGATCAAATCGGAAATGAGCAGCAATATCTTGTAGTTGCATTGATGAAAACTGAGTATGTGTGAGATCTGTAGATGGTGGAAGTGGAGGTTGATAGTAGTTGTAAGATGGGTTATATGGTTTGAGCATGCCAGGATTTAAAGAATAAGGATATTCATCTGGTTGGTTTGGAGAAAGAGTTTGCATTCTTTGGTTTAGATAAGTCATGGCATGGTGGTTATAATCTAGTTGTTTACTAAGATGATATTGTGACCCAGAAACATAGGTTAGAGTGTTTTGGATGGGGTCATAGGGTAGGCTGGTAGGAGGAGGTGGAGGTGGTATGTCTTGTGTAGATGTTTCTCCTTCTACCCTAGCCCTCTTATGACCGAAATCAATCCCCATTTTTTCTACAGTATTCTTACTTATTTTTTGTGGTCTACGCTCCCATGTATATCCCATATCCTCAAGTTGAGTCTTAAGGAAATGTTGAGTAATTTGGCATACAAAATCAACATATGGAGGATTGCCAGAAAACTCAAGCATGTTTTTAAGAATGATGCGGATAAAATTTGTGGGAATACGTTGGATAATGGCATATATTAGACACATATGAAAAATAGGAATTTCAGATTTATTGGCTCTAGGATGTATGTTTGTTGAAACAATAAGGTTTACAATCCTAGCAGCTGGTTTGAGATTTATAGCATAGTATGTGCCTCTATCTTCATGACAGGTTGTATTGGATTGAAAAATGGTCCTTTTGATGTCACTAAGACTAACAGTATGGTCATCTTGGGAAAATTGATTAAGTGGGTTTCCAGAAGTAAGGTCAAGGGTGTCTTGATATTCATCTATGTCAATATCTAGCATGTCAAGAATATCCCCTTCAGTAAATTGGAAGCTATGCCCATTGACCATAGTATAGAAGAAGATGGTTTCATTTTCAGAGTGGGAGATGAGGTTAGCATAGAATTCATTTACTACCTTGATGGAATAGGAAGGGAAAGAAGGGTTGATGAATTCTTTTAACTTTTGCACCTCGAAAAGGTCCTCCAAGTCGACGATGTTGAGGAAGTCCATAACTTCAACTGGTCGTCGTGGGAGAGGAGCTTTGGAGGAGAGCCGTAGATAACGATCACCAACATCTCCGTCGACGAAGGCAATGTCGTTGATGATCGTCAATGGTGGAGTAGCCTCCCTTTGTTTCCTGCCAGCGACCTTCTTCTTTCCACGAGCAGAGGATGATGCCATTGTATTGCTTGAAGGTGGAGAAGAAGCAAGGAATTCTTGGGGATGAGGATGCTAAAGATTTGCACAGGAATTCACTAGTGAGAGCCTATGGAAACAAGAATAAGAAGGTGTGAAGAAATGACCCGTTTTTGCTCCTTTTATAGAAATCCAGTGACCGGGTCGGTCGACAATTTGTTGACCGAGCGTCCGCAACGGTCATATTCCAGATGCACCACTTGGTATCAGAGCAGGCTTCAAGGAACCCTAATCAGGTCTTGAAGAATGGAGGGTAATGGTGATTACAATCACAACAAAAGGTGCTGCTTGGATAAAACTACAACATGTTGCAATTGGTGCTTAGGAACAAGCCACACAGCAACTAGATGCCCATGGAGATCAAAGAAGGAAGATGAGAACAAAGATT